>VWYK01102138.1:104800-118894 GCA_013399775.1 Semnornis frantzii
AACCATCACAAGCTGCTCTTTGAGGGACAAAGCACTAAGCATGGAGAGTCTGATCAGGACCAGATCTGCTGGGGGTAGATGCACAGCCCTGCCAAGCCTTCCCACAGCAGCATCCAGCCAGGCAGGCTGTGCTGTGGGGTTGAAGTGCTGAACCATGGAGAGGAGACAGATCTACGGCCCTAAAAATGGTTCCAGATTAGAACTTTAAGTAGTAGCAAACCTCAGTTTGAACACTGCTGAGAGATGTGGCGAAGCAAAAATCTCCCTGAGACGGAGGAGAAAGCAGAGAAATGAAACCTTGTTATGGGGCAGCAGGAACAGGTTGGGTGTGACTGCGGCTATGCAGGAGCCCAGAGAAAGCAAACAGGGTCCAGGCGTGTGGCATAGCAGTGCCAGGGGAGCTGGATCATTGCTACCAGACACTCCAGGCAGGACTGCTGTATCCTGCAGATTACATCCTCAAAATCCACCTGGTTAATGAATTTGTGTCTGACAGCTTCAAGCATCAGACGATTTGTACAGTACCAGAATGTCTGCACACTTGTCACCAAAGGCTTGTAAAAGAGCATGGTGACCACACACCAGCCATGCCCCACATCCATCACAGCCACATCCATCACCTCCTGCAGGCACCTCAGGTCAATAGCTGATATTTGCCAGTGATGTGCTGCTGCCAACGCAGTGAGGACACCTGGGCACAGCACCCCACACACACATTCATTCCTTCACACTCCACGGCCTGCTCCAGCTGGAGAGGCAGAAAACAGCAACTTTAGTTAAAGGGTTCCTGCTGACCCCTGAGGAAGCAGAGGAAGCCACTGGAAATGCAGACGGCCACACAGATAGCAGGAGGCAGCAGCTGTCTGGGCAAAGCCAGAAGCTTTTTGAAGCAAAGGTTACAGGACAGCAGAAGGTGCTGACAGAGGTAAGGAAAAAGAGGTTACAGATTCCTGGCACCACCTTCAATTCCAACAAATAGCAGAGGCTGTTTCTAGCAGAATAACAAAGATACCAGTTCAGATGTGCCCTCTCCACAGACATGCAGGTGGCACTTCTATTCTGCACTCAACTTTGCGCCCATTGGTCACACACAGGTAAATGCTTGCAGTCAGCAGCTAGCTGAGGATGTCACAACAGCAGCTGCAACAATCCTCAGTGTTCCATGCCTGAAACATTCTTGTCCATGACACCTGGGAAGCAGCGGAAGAAAATTGTCAAACCTATTGCTCCTTTCCGTCCAAGGCTGGAAGGAATCGAAGTGCTCTGGAAGATTATAAGGGGACAAACTAGGACTAAATGTTATAGAGGGGCTAGAACTAGACAATCTGCATCAAAAGGTGCACCAAAACTGATGTGGCCAGCAGATGGAGAGAGGTGACTCTGCCACTTTGCTCTGCTCTGGTAAAACCTCGCCTGGAGTACTCTGTCCAGCTCTGGAGCCCTCAACACAGGAAGGACATGGACCTGATGGAGCAGGTCCAGAGGAGAGCCACAAAAATGATCAGGGGCCTGGAGCACCCGTGCTGTGAGGACAAGCTGAAGGAGCTGGGGTTGTTCAGCCTGGAGAAGGCTTCAGGGAGATTTAAGAGCAGCCTTCCAGTACCTGAAGGGGTCTACAAGAAGCCTGCAGAGGGACTGTTTGCAAAGGTCTGCAGTGACAGGACAAGAGTCGGTGATTTGAAATGAGAGCAGAGCAGATTTAGACTGGATGTGAGGAACAAGTTCTGCACCATGAGAGTGCTGGAACACCGTAACAGGCTGTCCAGGGAGGTGGTTCAGGACCTATCCCTGGATGTATTCAAAGTCTGCTGGACAAGGCTCTGAGCAACCTTACTGACTGCAGGGCAGTTGGACTATAACCTTTGGAGGTCCCTTCCAACCCAACCCATTCTATGATTTAGAAAGGCTGAAGAGAAAAGCTGCCCACAAGAGGTTTGGGACTCTGCTGGAGAGGGGCTGGCTTCAGCCTCAAGAAAAATAGGACAGCTTGCAAGGGGACTCATGAAGATTTAACAGGAAGAGATAAGTCCAGCTGGCATGGAGCAACAGAAAATTGGCCTCGTCAAACAATCCCCACCTCCTCCTTCAATGAGATGACAAGTTGGGCTGATTAAGGCAATTACAGTGATGTAATGAGCTTCTGTGAGGTGTTTGGCACCATATCACACGACATTCCCAGTGAAGCATCATGCTCCACACCATGGCCCATGCTAAATGGATTAGGCAGCAGCTGAAGTGCCTGTCGATGAGGAAATCCCATCAAGGAGTTGCCTCTTGGGGACAAGCACAGTTCAGAAACTGCTCAGCCTTGTCACCAACATGGACACACCGGGCAGGCCTGCCACAGAGGACCTGGATACCTGGAGGCAGGCAGGGGGCCAGGTCCTGTGTGAGCTGCCTCCTCAACGGCACTCACCTTGTGAAGCACTTGAGATGTGCTGACAAGCAACGTGGCATAAGGCCCCAGCATGAGGTGGTGACACAGTTAGGAGCCAGGAGAACAACTTCACACAGCAATGGGGTGACACAGCAGAAATACCACATCTGTTCCCCTCCCATGCCGTGATGAGGTGCAAAAGTTGTAGATAGGGATCAAGAGCCTCAAAACACAGGCTCAAGGAGATGCCATTGGTTGAACAGCAAAGCCTGGACCAGAGCAGCAGAGAGAAGCAAATAGCAGCAGTCCTGGAAGTCAGCTCATGATCCATTCTGGTGGACATTTGGAGATTCTGTACTACCCAGACTGGGAACAAGATCAGCACTGCCCAGGAGCTGGCACCAAGAGAGGCAGGTGCCCCACAGGGGCCAGCCAAAACACAGAGCTGTGAGTTCCCCCTCAAACACTTCTCCAGTCGAGATCCTTGGAGAGGGAATAACACCAAGTACCTTATCAGTAAGGTGTCTGCTGCAGCCCAGAGTCTTCGACCATGAAATTATATGACTCTACCTTGACCTCAGATTTTCTCCAGTTAATATCTCCTACAGAACATACACCACAGCTCGAGGGCAGTTCTGGCTCAGCCAGCAAGAAATGCAGCTTCAAAATGCAGACCTGTGTGTGCCAGGACACCTTCTCCTCCTTTCCAGAGTAGCCAGCACCAAGAGCAGAGGCTTGTCTGCTGCAGCAATGGCTCCTGCAAGGGTCCTGTCTTAAATCTGACACGGGGGCTTGTGTGCATGCCTTTGTCTGAGGAATACCACCTAGCTGACACCTCCCCACAGGCACCTGTTTCTCCTTGATCTCTTTCACCCGCTGGGGTCATCCCTAGCAGCCCATCCAGGCACTGGTGATGTCAGAATCTATTCCTGCCCCTGTGTGAGAAAAGGACAGCACCTGCAGAGAGAGGACAAGAAGTTCCAGCTTACCTGAGTCTGCCTGGTGGAGTCCTGCTCTCTGTAGAGATCCCCTGGCATTTGTACCACAAGCTACAGCTGATGCCACAGACCTAGCATTCACCACTTGGTCCCAGACAGCTCCGGTAAAGGTTGATCCCAAAGCGCAGCTTCCCTCACTCCAAGTTCACACCAGCACTCCTCTGGCTCCCTGTGTGGCACCTGCAGAAACCAGCGCTACAGACACCCACCCAAACACAGGCTGAGCATCTGCCAGGGGTTCAAGCCCTCATTTGCCCACCTTATTATGGAGGGTTTAAAAGAGCCTTGTGTCTTTTAAAACAAAAATCTGGGTGTGCTGCAGAGCAGGAGGTGAGGAGCTGAAGCCTGCACAGGAACCAGGCTCAGAAGGACTGGCAGAAAGTTCAGAGGGCAAGATGCTGCTTCGCATCAGGATGCTCCTCACTGGCACCTCTGTGGCAACAAAACTGAGACCCCTCTCACCACCCAGGGGAAGAGAAAGGAGCTGAGAGAGCTCCCCAAGTGCACAGGGCCCCAGTGGGCATACCTAGGCACAAGGGGAGGGTGGCCACACACACCCTTCGGCAGAGCTCCTGGCACACCACAGCCTCAAAGGGAGCTCGGAAGCAGCACAGAGAGCTGCTGGCACCAGCCCAGTGCTCCCAGGAAGCAGCAGCCTTTGCCCATTACCTTTCTCTCAGAGCCAGCAGAAACACCCCACAGCCCTCAGTGCCAGAGGTGGGCACAGGGCAAGCGGGGTGGGTACATTCCAACTCTGGCCCAGAGCCACAGCAAAGCCCCTTCCTCCCATGGAAAGGGGGAAAAAAAAAACCAACTCTGCAGGTTTTCCTGCCCCTCTCATAACTGCTGCGACGATGGAGAAGCCTCCCATCTTCCAGGAGACTGATAGTGAGAGGCTGCTGGTGTCATTATCAAGTTAATTAGAAAAACTCTAATGGAGCTTTAAACATTTTTATAATACATTTGGGCCTTTTTGGGGCAGGATTATGGCATCTTTTGGGTTTCCATTTCCCATTAAAGCATTCTCAGTAGTGCATCTATAGAAGCCATGTGATCTTGGCTCCTTGCTGCTTTTTTCTTCTTCCCCTCCTCTTTTTAAAAGCCATCTTTTCTTTTTTTTTTTTTTAGGGTAAGATTTATTAAATATTTTAATCAGTTAAATTCTGGCAGCTTAAACATTTCCTTTAATAGCCTTGTTAAATGTGGATTAGATTTAAAATCTCTGCCTCTGAACTCTTGAGCAGCAGTATTTATATGCAATGTTTAAAAAAAAAAAATATGAAAGCTTTACCAAGTGGTAATTACTCCTCTGCTGTGGGAGGAAAGAGGCTGACTTCCTAAGTTATTCTAAGGCAAATTTTCCAGCCTTGCCCTTCTCAAGAAATACTACACAACATGATTTGTTTCTCCTCGGCTATCCCTCAGGTCAGGGTTTGGGAAGCTTCACTCACAGAGTCCTCGCCATTTAGAGCACTGCCAGTTTTGGCTTTGTTTTGTGATGCCAGGAGCAGCCAGAAGCACTTGCAGGACTCTGAGTTTCCCAGGAAGCAGGACTCCATCACCACATGCCAGGCACCCACACAAGGTGACCCAGAGTAAAGCTTCCAGGACTGTAGGGAGCACTCTGATCTTTGGGGCTGTGCATGTTCCACATGTTCATTGCAAGGCAGCTGAGCACAGAATTTGCCTTCACCTTGCAGGCAGAGGAGCCCATGTGCCAGTGCAGCCTTCACTTTGCAGGCAGAGGAGCCCATGTGCCAGTGCAGCCTTCACCTTGCAGGCAGAGGAGCCCATGTGCCAATGCAGCCTTCACCTTGCAGGTAGATGAGCCGATGTGCCAGTTCAGTCTTCACCCAGTTGGCAGAGGAGCCCATGTGCCAATGCAGCTTTCGCCCATCAGCGGAGGAGCCCACATGCCAGGGCAGCCTTCACCTTGCAGGCAGAGGAGCCCATGTGCCAATGCAGCCTTCACCTCGCATCCAGAAGAGCCCATGTGCCAGTGCAGCCTTCACCCAGCTGGCAGAGGAGCCCATGTGCCACTGTAGCCCTACTTTCACTCCGAGGGCAGAGGAGCTCATGGGCCATTGCAGCCCTGCTCAAGGGGCACCAGAACTCCACAGCTGGTGTGGTCAGGAGTGGGAGTATTGCTGAATATTCCTGAGGGCAGAAAGCACCTTTGCAAACCTTAACTGGGTTTTAATTGAATATAAGCCAATTTTTCTGGAGCGATTTACCCTCTCCCCAGAGGTTACTGTGGGAACAGATGAGAACTAGAGAGGGACAAGAGTAATATCAAGGACTGGAAAAAAATCTAAAATAAGAAGAGGCATAAAACCAAGGCAGAAACAAATAAATAATGAACAGTCTTGAAGCTGCAATCTGGGTGCCCCACTCATCCCACTCACAGCAAAGGAAGAGAAAACATGATGCTGAATTAAAAGGTGGAATAAGCAGGAAATACTTTTCTCATACAAGCTGTAAGAAGCATGTGAGTCTTGGTGCCACACAGCCCAGGTGAGGTGCCAGAAGGCTGGGGTGTCCTGCTCTTCAGGACTGCAGAGGAAGAGCCTTGGCATCCTCAGGATTCATGTCTGGGCTGCAGGACAGCTCCAGCACCAGTCTCGTTCTTCACCTAGCTGAGGAAAAACTCAGCTCAGGTCTTCTCGGCTGGGGTTTCTACAGCCAGGTGCCAGGGAAGGATGCTCTGCTGTGCCCAACCCCCCACACAGACACTGCACTCTCAGCCCTGGGTGCCAGTTTCCATCTTATGAGTCTGCAGGTAGCACAGGAACTGTCACAACAGGTAAAGCACAGGGATACAGGAACCTGACACGCTAAGGCAGAAAGAGGCCTGTGAGCAGCTCTGTCCTGTCTCACAGTCAGTCCTGTGAAGCTGGCTGCTGAGGATGGGGCTTCGGGGAACAGCAAACTCTTCAGTGAAGTCTTTCTTCTTTTAAAATTCATAAACCAACACAGACTGCACGTTAAAAAAATCAGGATCCTCTATTTACATCTCTCACTGTCACAGACACAGTGCTCATTATGAATTATTTAGCATAATGCACTTTCACACCAGCCCTGCCTGCTCACTGCCCTCCTCTCAATTAGGTGTTTGTGTCAGAGGGGCAGTAATAGAAGGTCACTCCAAATGTAAATAAAAGTAGCACTGGGAGACTCTCAGAGCAGTTACTCACAAGGTAATATTGTTGTGAAAACGTGGGTATGGAGACCAGTTCTGCAGCCTTGCTCTCCACGCAAAAATGTGCTTAGCAAAATGCACATCACACAGAACTTGCACAGAGCAGAAGCAGTGGATCCCGCAGCTGGGCGCAGCGTTCTGCAAGGCACAGGACACTGCAGGGCACAGGGCACTTCAGGGCACAGGGTTCTGCAAGGCACAGGACACTGCAGAGCACAGGGCACTTCAGGGCACAGGACTCTGCTAGGCACAGGGTTCTGCACAGCACGGAGTTCTGCAGGGTACAGGACTCTGCCAGGCACAGGACTCTTCCATCCAGTGGGGTTCTGTCAGCCTGTGTCCAGGCTGCAGGAGATGTCATCCCCAGCAAATTCCACTTACTTAGATCTGCACAGACAGAAGACAGCAGCCAGGAGATGTTCTTCAGATGAAACATTTTGTGGCAAAGAAGCAAATGTGATTAGACTGGGTCTTCTCACAGACTGAGTTTGGTTTTGCCAATTTATTCGGCTTTAAAGGACAGAGTTTTAAGCAGAAGTTTGGGGGCTTTTCCATCGGATGCCACTTGATGTTCTTAAAAAGCACAAATTCAGTAAGGGAGTTTGGTTCTTCACTTTGGGCCAGATTAGGTATTTTGCCCACATAGGAAGCTTGGCCTTTGCTTTGTGTTTTACACTGCTTTTGCTTTGCTGAAGATTTTGAGAAGTTGTTTGATGTCAAGCCAATGTTCCTGGGCTTTCTGAGCCTCAAGCAAACAGAAAAATCCACTTTTTACACCATTCTGCTGGATGCTCTCCCAGTTAGCAGCAGCTTTTCCTCCCCTCTCTGTACAGCAGCCTCCATGCCCAGCCGATTGATCTCTGCCAGCGCCCAGTGCTGAGCCCACTCCAGCTCCAGCCCCAGGTAATACCTCTGAGTGTCTGCAGTGCAAAAGAAAGGGGCAGTGTGCGACAACGATCTCCACCACCCACCACAGCCTTGTACCAATGTCAGCCTGGTCCCTTTGTCCCTGGGAGGATGCAGCCAGCCCAACCTTGCTTCTTGCTTTGCCTCTGCAAAAGGCATCTCTGAATTACAATTCCCAGGAGGAGGGATAGCATCAGCCTCTGCTGCCGAGACGCCTCTTGCTCTAGAGAGCCAGCAGATCCCCAAAAGCAGAGGCTGGCTGCTTCTTTTCCACCCAGTCCAGCATCTGGCCTCTCACTGGCTCCCACTGGCCACAGAGTGGGGCTGGGGGTCAACCTGCCACTGTGGTGCAGAGACAGCAGTCATTTTCCTTTGGGAGACAGGGATACGGGGGTCACTCTACCCACACACCCAGCAGCCATCTCTAGCCCCGGGTTCAGGTTTCCCCATAAACTGCTATTAACCCTGCACAGGAGGTGACAATAAGAAGTCATTAACAGGAATTTGTTGGAGTGGCACTGTGTGGCAAGATGGCAAATTAATGGCCATTTTCATTTATTGTCATTTTATCCATAACAAGATGCTGATTTTTTTTTTACACACACACACGGATAAGGAAATTGGCCTGTAAGAGGCACAAATCCTGGCGGTGCTGCGGGGCTGGAGCGAGATGTTGGATTAAGGGGCTAATGACAGAGTTGTGACGGCTCATGAATCGCAGGGCTGCAGGGGGAGCGGGCGGCCGTGCAGCGGAGCCCGCACCGGCACCGCGCCGGCTGCTGCTGAGGCTAACGGGCGTCAGGTGTCAGACCAGAAAGGACCACACAGCCCCTTCTGCTCTGCCCTCGGTGCTTTGTGCTTTCCGTCCACGGAAAATCGGGAGTTGAAAGTAATTCTGTTAGACCAAAGCAGCCCAGGATCTTTGCCCTCAGCAAAGTGTCCTAGGATCTTCAGTCAGCCTCATCCCCAGCAGGGTGTCCCAGGTTCTTCAATCAGTTTCAACCCCAACAGGGTGTCCCAGGATCTCTACTGACATTCATAGATCCACAGAATCCTAGAATGGGTTGGGTTGGAAGGATCCTTAAATATTGTCCAGTTCCAATGCTCACGCCACAGGCAGGGACACCTCCCACTAGATCCAGTTGCTCAAAGCCTCATGCAACCTGGCCTTGAACGCCTTCAGGGAGAAGGCATCCACAACCCTCCTGGGCAACCTGTTCCAGCACCTCACCACCCTCACTGAAAAGAATTTCTCCCTAATATCCAGTCTAAATCTCTCCTCTTCTAGCTCAAAGCCATTGCTCCTCATCCTATCACTACAAGCCCTTGTAAAATCTCCCTTCCCATCTCTCCTGTAGCCCCCTTCAGGTACATTCATCCCAGTCACAGCATCTCAGACAGGTTCTGCCCAGCTTGACTGCAACGTGAGCAGTTCAGGTGCAGAGGGGAGAACTGATGACCTTTGCTCCTCTCACCCGGAGCACACAACAGAAACATGTGCTTGAAATTTATAGGGTCTGAAATGCTTCCTTTGCTATGTGTTTCTTACTGTTCCCAGGACGTCAGCCAAGGACCTTTTGTCTGTGGACAAGTATGACTTCAAAACACCAGCCACCTGAAAACGGAAACTAAACAGTAGAAGTTTCTCGTTATAAAGTCATTAAATGGAAGGAAGAGAGCTCATAGGGTGACAATGACTCTCTCCATCCTGCTGCAGAGGCACCAGCCCCAGCTAGGAAGAACAGCACCTCTCTCCATTCCTGTCCCTGGGGTGACCAGCCTGGGGTGGTGTGGCTCACCCCAGCAGTGATTTGGGCAGTGAGAAGTGCTGCAGGGGTGACAGATGCCAGCTTTTGCTGCCCCAAGTCACACTTGTGTGACGCCAGCTTCTCGCATCCCTTCAGTGCTTTAATCGCTTGCCTGATGGCTCTGGAGCTCTCCCTTCCATTTTGCAGAATGGTCAGGCCAGGCTGTGCCAGCTCCTCTCAGTGCCAGGCAGGGAATGCCACCAGGCTCCAGGCAGAAAGCCCCCTGGAGATGGCTACAGGGTCCAGCTGCAGAGGGGGCAACGATGAGGAGACCTCACAACCCTCTACAACTCCCAGGGAGCCCTCTGCGTTCCGTGCCTCCTGAAGATGAGTATTGAGAAGGGTTACAGGTTTGTTTTTTTTCCCCCTTGTATAGCTCAGCTCAGAGATAGCATTTTAAATATTGCTATTTTTCTCACTCAGATATGAGAAATATGAACTGGCCAAACTTTGCTGTGGCTGCCACCATCCTTTTAGCGGTGTGATTGCCATGGGGGATTTATAGTCCTCCCCGCACATGGGTTATTTGAGTTTTGCTTTGCTGCAGGGCCAGGACAACAATAAATTTTCCTCTCCTATGGAACATGCTCTAACCTCTCATTTTCTAATAAAGCGTTAAACCTTGGAGCAGCCCACGCTGGCCTCAGAGCTGGAGAGGAGCTTCAGCTCAGATGAGGAGCTGCTTGCCGCGGGCTGGAGGGCACCGCTACAGGTCAGCCTGGCTCTGATGAATCTGACCCGACCAGGGCAAGGAGCTCCCACCCCATGGAGCACATCATCATTGTGGCCCCACTGCCCACCTCAGCCCATGCTCCTGTCATGCACAGTGGGCTCAACACCAATTGGAGCTGCAGGGACCCTGAAAGCCCTCCAGCAGCACAGCACCCATCATCATCATGGGGTTTATGTTGTTGAGCAGGGTTCTTTCCAGTGGTCTGGCATCACCCCTGTTATCCACAGCCTCTTCCTGCTCTGTGCAGGGCCTTAGGAGAGGCTAATGGAGCATGAAGGGTGGCTGGATCATCTGTTGCTGGTCTCATCACAGCAATGGAGGTGGCCACGACACGGAGTTTCCACTGACTGAGCCGCTCGGTGAGTTACAGCAAGGTTCTGTGTTGTGGTAATATGATTTTTTCAATATATTCTGTTTGGATTGGCAGGTTGGACTCACTCTTTCTCAACTGACTGATAAAGCACTAGACAGGGGATTAGTCCTCTTGGAAGCTAAAGAAAGAGGTAATTTGGGTTGTTTATAGCCTGCAGGGGTAGAATCAAAATGTACAATACTGAGAGAGTCAAACTTGCACAGTGTGCGGCACAGCTATAACTCAGAGCAAGTATCAGACATTACAGTCCCGTGAAATGCATTCCCGTGACAAAAGGCTGGAAAGGCAGAAAGAATGAGAGGAATGAATCTGTTCTTGGGACAAATACTGTAATGAAGACAGGAAATGCCAAGAAAATTAACTCCTGCCTGGGTTGGTTTTGGCACCGGACCGTGCGGCCCTGAAAGCTTCACCTCTGCACTGCGGGTGGGATCCGGAACTACCGAGGCTCGGGTGACACTGCCGGGTTATGTGCAGGGGCAGCCCCCAGCCTGCCCTTGGCTTCCCTGCATTCAAGGAACCACAGCTTGCCCTCGACTGGGTTTTGCTGGATTTTCATAGCTATTAAATCTAATTGCCGAGATAGAGTTATAAAATTATAATTTTAACCATGCAATTTAGCTGGAGTAAGCGGTCCTCTCTTTCTGTGATTATCTCTGATTATTAAATGAACAGCTGCCTCCAAATATGTTTGCAACAACCTAATTCAATGAATGCATGTGCCTGAATATTCATGCCCCCCCGATCCGCGGCACAGACTTTTAAGACTTTGTTCGGTGCAGCTTTAAAAGTTAATTTATCCTGGCAATTTCAATAAACGCCCTTCCGCGGCTCCTCAACGCTCCACACTTCGTCACCGGGGCTGGCAGCGAGTGGAGGTGTGCCAGCCCCGCTCCGGCGCCTGCCCGCGGCACAGCCTGGCAGCGGGCGCAGACGTCAGCGCTGTCACTCCCAGGCTTTGCTCCTCTCTCGTCGGTGGCTCTGACAGCCTCTCTCCACGCAGCACTAACGAAATGTGACACTCCACAGTCTGCTCGGTTTAGCTTTGCCACTACATCTCGCAGCCACGCCAAGTAGCTCAGGGAGGACCTGCCCTCCTCAGGTGCTGAAATATGGCTAAGAAAGAGTCCAGCTCAGAGCCACAAAGATGCTGAAGGCAGTGGAACATCTCCCTTCTGAGGACAAGCTGAGAGAGCTGGGACTCTTTAGCTTGGAGAAGAGGAGCCTGAGGGGTGACCTCGGTCATGTCTATAAAGACGTGATGGGCAGTGTCAGGCTCTTGTTCAGTGATATCCAATGACAGGACAAGGGGCAATGAGTGCCAGCTGGAGCAGAGGAGGTTCCATGGGAACATAAAGAAAAAATTTCACTGTGAGGGTGACAGTCCTGGAGCAGGTTGCCCAGAGAGGTCATGGAGTCTCCTTCTCTGGAAACATTCAAAACCTGCCTGGATGAGTTCCTGTGTGACCTTCTCTAGTTGACCCTCCCCTGGAAAGGAGGTTGGACTGGATGACCTTTCCAACCCCTAGTGCTCTGGGATTCTGGGATTCTCTGCATGCTGCCCAGCACAGCAGCCAGTGAGCAACCATGCACGGCCACACCAAGGAGTAGTCCATGGGCAGCTCTGCAACCATCCTTTCATCCCCAATTCCATTTCCCTACTTGCAGAGAAGGTGTCCTTTCCTTGCTGCCAGCCTGGGAAATGGGTGGAGGATTTGGGAGCATGCCAGGACTGCAGACATGGTGGCAGAGACAGCTATGGACACACAGCAGCAAATGACCACCACCCTGGGAATCAAGTACATGAGGACACTGTGAGCATCCTCCACACGACCTCTGCCGACTCCCATCCCTGCTGGACAGCAGCAGAGAGCACAGAGACAGACAAAGCTGTGCCAGGGTCTGTCTCTGCATGGAATAAATGCCCCGTGCCCTACCAGGGTCTGCAAGAATGTTGAATGGAGTTTTTGTGCTCAAATTTCCTCATACTCCTCTGAGCAAGCTGCACTTTCACTGACTGGCAGAACACTTAATGGCGTTCATGGCATGATACAGATTGTTAAAAAAATTACCCTGGAGCACAAGTAAATGCCCAGGAGCAGCTATTTTACTCAGGGCTGCTCATATCACAACGCTCTGGAATTCACCTGAGGGGCTCCCAGCCTCCCTGGCAGTGCTCAGTCTCTGGAGTCTGGCAGAAAGTGCCTGCCCTTGGGAACATGCTGGGATTTACATACTTACTGAAGAGAAACAGCTGCTGCTGGGGAAGAGGAAGGGCTCCCAGGGTGTATTCTCAGGCACCTGTTACGCAAATAGTGGCAGGTGATGCCTGAGCTCTCCTGGAACCACCCTGCCTCCTGGGGGTGGGAATGCATGCAGCTGCTCAGGTGCCCAGAGAGCTGAGCCTGGTTTGGGACACCCTCTTCCTGCAAAGTCTTCCTCCTCCTCACAGATACCTCCCACAGCAAGCAATCACCATTGAAAATAAAAGTCTTGTAAAAGCTTTTATTAAAGATCCAAGGAAAGAAGAAGAGAAAAATCTGTTAAAATATTTGAAATGTAAAGCAGGGCTTTCATTTTATCAGCATCCCTGATTCCTTTTGTCTCTTCCTGCACAGAGGTTCCACAAGAATACACACAGTTTGACAGACCTTCAGATGATATTAAAGAAGACAACATCTGATTGTGGGGGGAAAGAAACAGTTCAGCTGCGACAGGCTCAAGCTGTTGGACTCTGACCTGAGGCTTTGTCGAATCAGGTGGACAAATGCCAGTGGAAAGGGAAGAGAATGAAGGTCCCAGCACCACCCTGCAGTCTCTGGCAGAGAGAGACAAACAAATCTATCTCAACCCCATACACAGCCTCCCCTGGCCCCATCCCACCACTCATCCAACCACACACACCAGAGCCTGCCCCAGCCGAACACCCAGTGCTCCTCACTCCTCACCCTTCACCCCACCCAGACAGGTCCACATAAAGCTGTCCCAGCTCACCATGCTGGCAACGGAGAGGAATGGAGAGGAGAGGGGCACACATTGCCTGCTGCCACATCCAGATGAGGGCATAGCGATGCTGCCAAGACAGGCAGCATCCAGAGCCCTCTGCTCCCAAACTTTCAGCTTCTCGCAAGGTGACCTGAGCAGAAGAGCTGGGGCTCAACCTGCCTGTCCCAGCAGAGCCTTGGAGCTTGTGCTGGAGCCAGAAGGGACAGGAGGAACCCGGCACCCCATGTGACCAAAGCACTGGCCGTGCAATGGCCTCTGCCAGTGGGGCTAGACCACGCTTTTGCCGGCAGATCATGGCAGTGCCACAAGATGGTCCCTGTCAGCATCATTTGAGAGGTGGTTTGTAATGGACTGGGCACAGGAATGGGCACCTGCTACCGATTGCTGGGCTCTGCTTTTACTCCACATCACCTAAGGAAATTCCCAAAGATCCACATGGAAATTCATCCCTGCATGCCAGGCACCTTGGGAGAAACCAGACCTTCTCCTCAGCCCACGCATCGCTGCTCTCAGCCCTGTGTCCCTGCTGCCTCCCAGCCCATGTCACAGGGGAATAGAAGGGGAAGGGAAGAGAAGGGGAAGGGAAGAGAAGAGGAAGGGAAGGGAAGAGAAGAGGAAGGGAAGGGAAGGGGAGGGAAGGGAAGGAAAGGGAAGAAAAGAAAAGAAAAGAAAAGAAAAGAAAAGAAAAGAAAAG
>VWYK01102138.1:118952-191507 GCA_013399775.1 Semnornis frantzii
GGGAAGGGAAGAGAAGAGGAAGGGAAGGGAAGGGAAACTACCAGCTCTGTGGGGCAGCCACCTGCCCTGTGAGGTGGGGTTCTGCAGGGACAATGCTCCCTTGGAGATGGGAGCACAGAGAGAGGCACCAAAGAAACTCTCTTGCTGCTGCTCTAACGAGAAGCGATAGATTAAAAAGCTAGTTAAAAATTCATCCAAGAGAGGCAGAGTTTCCCAAGCATATCAGAGTTAATATTTATAGAGGGGATTGTTGCTCAGTCTCAATTATCCTAAAAGCTTGGTACAATTGCTGCATTGGAGAAACCACAAACACAGGCATGTCAGGGGAAAACCATTCCCTGTGACCGCTAAGAAAATGCAATCAGATCTGCAACATGTGGAGCCAATTGATTCCCAACAAGTTATACAATGTAAACAAATGATTGATTCTCAGCTCCTTTTATTTCTGAGCAAGCAGCCAGAAATTTCTCCAAGTATCGGAGCAGGTAAGGCTGGTGGTAAACAAGGGCTGCAGAGGGGCAGCATGCAGTCCTTTCATCAACCCAGGAACAGCAGGAGCTTTGATTTCTTTTTCCCCCAGCCCCTTAAGCAGCCACTAAATAATCAACAACCCCCTGATCATGCCAAGGCTTTCTGTTGCCAGTGGTCATGTCGGAGCAGCTTCTGCCTTCAGCGAGAGTCAGGAGTTTTTTATTGCTTTTGCATTTTGCCTCCTCTAATGTCTCCAGCCTTCCCCTGCTTTACCCGAGACAGATGAGAGGGGAATATCTCCAAGAGCTTTATCACCTCTCTCTGTCAGCACTGGCTCAGTCAGCAGAGCGCTGGTGTGTGTCTGGGCCGGCAGTGCGGAGCTGCTCAGATCCTTCTGGCTCCCGATGAAACCAATAAGCTCTACTCCACTGCACCCACCCGCTCTCACCCCGTGCCCCCTGCCTGTGCCAGATTAAATGTCAGCCCATGGTCCGCAGACTGCCAACACAGCACACGTCTCTGGGTACCCCTGGGGCTGGGGAACGGCAGTGGTCACTCTGGGAGCTGGAGCTGCTGTGCAGCAACATCGGTAGGGCTGGGGGCTGTGGCACTGGGACGCCAGCCACTGGCATATCTCACCTCCCAGCCCAGCCACCTCACCAGCAGCACAAGGATCTGAGGACACGGATGCAGTCACTGTGTGCATGGCCATGGACTGGCTCTTGCAAGGGCCAAGCAGATTCTCCCCACACCCCATGGTGACATGTGCATGACCCAGCCTCACCAGCCAAGCACCACAGTGCAGTGACTGCTCTTGGCACAGGCCTGTCTGCATAGGCATGGCTGAAAGCCTCTGCCCATCATGTCTGATGTGCTGCCTGGTGGGAGGTGCTCTGCCCAAGTGTCTCATCCCCACAGAGGTACCCATGAGCAGGGCTGGCCCATCCTGTCCAGCCAGTGTCACACAGCTCCAGCAGCCTGTGGGCACAGTAGCTCCTGCTGCACCTTGTGTTGCACTCATCCAGCACTCCAGTCCTTCTCTCCAGTGAACTGAGGGGCTGAGGGCATTTTTTCTTCCAAGGACACCACCAACCTTGTGGTGGGACTTGAGCAGATCTGAACTGGATCCTTCCCTGTAACAACAGCTCTCTCTTCCCAGGAGCCTCTGGGGTGGTCACTTGTAGACCCTCCATGGGGAACCCCAGAGGCATCAGAGCTGCAGGTGTCCCCAGTGAGGGGTGTCTGTCGTGGCACATGAGCCATTGCAGGGGGCTGAGCGCCTGCAGGATGTTCCATGGCTGCCAGGCACTGTGGCTGCTCCTGGTGCCAATGTCTGGCACAATTCCCTGCATGTGGGCACAAACTCATCCTAAAACACAAACAAGGAGGAAGCAGCAGAGTCATCGCTCATGTGGGTGCTGAGACACTCCTGCACGGGAAGACGCTCAGCAGGGCCAGGGGTATTTATGTTTAAAATGCTCTTTTAAAAGCAGATTAAAACTTACTGTGAAAGCAACCACCAACAGCTGTGATCTCACAGCAAAGGCTTCCCCCTGTCTTGTTCCCAAACTGCCCTGCTCCCACTGTAACATCAGCACAATTATTCTCTTTACTTCAGGCTTGCAAGATATTTGTATTTCAAATAATTTCACAGAGTTCAGCTGTTTGGTTTTATTTCCTGCTTGTGCATTAATTGTATGTGTGTGTGTCCAGTGCCGAGCCTTTATTGCCACGTAATTTGTACAGCGTAATTAACCATGTAGAAACCATAATACATTGTGCTTGGAAGAGTTGCATCCAGTTAATCTAATTGACTAATAACATGTTTTCATTTAGCAGCACGTACTGTATTTCCAGTGATTGAATTAATGTCATGTTAACGGCTGCTTTTTGCAACAACATTTGGCATAAATTGCATTAAAAATTGATGTTCGTACAAATGTATTTTGAATACAGCTCAGCATGTGGCCTGGGAAAACACTCCTGGTGTTTATTAAATCAGCTCACTTTGCAAGCGCACTCCAAGGAGCAGCCCTGCTAGTGCCCTGCCCTGGCTGCTGGTGGGACTGGGCTGGGATCCTATGGAGCACTGCTAACCGCCCTGCTCCAAGCCTCCACACACACCCCCCTGCAGAACAGCCCCCTCTGCTCCCATGCGCTAGCAGTGCCGGATTATAGCTTCCCTGCCTGGGCTCCTGGAATGGGGTTCGATAGGAAGCCCTGCTGATGGAGAGAATGTTGATGGAAAGCCCTGTTGGGGAAGGGCAGCCCTGGAGGCACAATTAGCAACGTCCCTCGGTGACCTCCTACTGTTGAGCCCCTCTTGCCTGCCTACCTTTCGCCTGTAGCGGTGAGGACAGGATGAAAAGAGGCTGCATAGCCCTCCTGCCACACACGGGCCCGGGCATGCGGGTCGATCCCGCACAGAGGGAGCTCCTCTCAACAGTTTCCCATCTCCGGAGGCGTGAGGAAAGCTCAGCTGTAAACCACGGCCAGGGGCCATCAGCACCTGAGTCTGCTGCCCGGAGCACAACGAAGGAGCCCGAAGCTCTGCCTCGCACTCAGGGTGGGTCCAGAAGCTGGGGCGATGGCGGAGAAAGCAATTAGGAGGAGCCGAGAAAGACTGCTCTCAGTGGAGTCTCCAGCAGGGGCTGCCAGTGGATGCAGGCTGCTCCCCTGCTATTCACGTGCATCCACGGTCCCTAGCTCCAGCCTAAGCCAAAAGCAACAATACCGAACAGAGAAGCAGAAGATATGTTGGCAGCACCACAGCCCACACCACAGCCTGGAGCTCTGTGCACTGGAAGTGGGTGCTGACTGTCAAGAGGGACATGCTGATCGCAGCATCACCTGTGCCACCCCAATGGGAGCAGGAGCAGACAAAGGCAGTGCCCTGCTAGGAGGCATAAGCACCCCATACAGCCTCATCTACCCCATCCTCAGCCCCAGCACATCCTGGCTGGGAAGTAGAGTCTCGTCTCAACCCCCTCTGCACCTGCACTCCCCGCAGCAGCCTGCCGAGATGCCTGGGGTCTGGGGGATCTTCTGTGTGCATTTCAAAGGCACTTAAATAAAAAATCATCTCCTCAGGCTGGAGCACAGGCTGCATGCAGGAGAGACAGGCAGAGCTCCCCCGGCTCCCGTCAGTGCTCTCTGGCTGACACGTGAGGATCCCACTCAGCAGTGGGGCTGTGGGCTGCCTCCCACCTCCCCTGCACACACGCACACCCCATACTCCCCCTTCTTCCTCCTCACAGTGCTTCAGGAGTTCCTCTCTCTCTGCAGTGAATAAATAAGCAGAGCAGGGCTTGATTCTGCCTGGCAAAGCTGCTGCTCTGAAGGCTGCCCGCAACCCTGAGCAGCCTTCTGGCTCTGCCTGCGCTATGCTTTGCTGATGGAGAGGGAAGCAATGGCTTGGGAAACTCAAGGTGCAGAGCGGAGCCTGCCAGGGAGGATGATGAGTCCCCAGTGGCTTTTTCCTTTGGGGCTTAAATTTATCTAGCATGTCCTGGGCTTCATTATTTACAGGTTGTGTCTCTCCTAATTCCTCTGGCAGGTGCAGGGCCAGTGACAGGAATGTGTCAACTTGTGAATGACCCAAGAGGTGGCACAAACACAAAGCTAAAGACTATTTCAGATCCATGTCCCCTCTCTCTGTCCCTCCTTGTACCCTCTATACAGAATCATCTGCAGCACACATATTTGAGACATAAAAGCAGAGCAACTGTGCTGGTATCAGTCCCCTCCTCAGGCTGTTGTTACCTGCTGGATGGTGGTGAGGTTTCTGCCCTTATCATCATTGGAATGTCTTCTCCTGGGTCACCCCAGCACCCAGCTGTACACTTCACACTGCTGCTCCAGCTCATATCATTTCAGCTCTGCTGGACAGGCCACCCAGCTCCTCTGTGGGACCTGAGCGGCCGGGTTAAAACAGATCAGACATCATTCCCCTGTCTCACAGGGTCAGAGGTTGTTGCAAATGGGATCAGGAGTGCCCAAGGTGAGATGCCGGTGTGCCAATGCATAAGGAGTGCCTTGGGTGTCCTCCTCCTCCTCCTCCCTTTCCCTGGTCCTGCTGCTCCTGTCNACCAGCAGATGTGGGCAAAGAAGGTGATGTCAGAACTGGGAGTCTGGCCAAGGAGGAGGTGTCCCAAGCACCTCAGAGTCAGAAGAGTGCCCTGAGAGCCAACACATGAACTTCAGATCTCTAGAGTACTGCCAGGGGACTTCCTCCAGTGGCTGCTCATTAGCTCCTCGGGTGAACACTCCTGAACACAGCCTGCACAGGGGTCATTCAGGAGCTTATAGCTGGCTACAGCTAGCACCACCAGTTTTAGTCCCACGGCACCCACAGCCTACATGGCAGCTACAAAGCGCTGCCTGCCGCGCATGTGCTGCTGCTGCCAGCGCTGCCTGCACACAGTGAGGGAAGGAAGAATCCTACCGATCACGTCTGGATCAGCAGAGACGTGGGGAGAAGGGCAATGCCAAACTGCCAGGCAGAGAACAGCTTTTGCTTCAGTGGGCACAACTGCTACAAGCAGCCCTCAGTCAGATGGGGAGCCAGCAGCAAGCAAGGAGGCAGGGTCTGGGTGATGCCACCAGCTAGGCATGCTTCTCCCTGAGCATGCTGCAAAGAGAGCCAGTCTCGGGGGATTTCAAAGGCAAATCATCGATCCCGGTTCTCCCCCTGAGAACTGGCACAAGCAGGGCTGACAGCCCCGACTCTCTGGCACGCGCCACATTCGTCCCCCATGTGTCATTGCAATCAGCATCCCCCTGAAAGCTCTGGGAAACAAAAGCATTCCCAGAAAAGGACTTAAATCACAGAACCATGCAGCAATTAAAAGTCATGTTCATAGCAGAGTCATTAGAGCTAATTCTCACACTCTTTACATAGGAGCAGCACGTAATAATCACTCCCAATTAAACCGCGCTTCTCCAAGGTGCATTAACCACTTCTAGCCATCCGATTAATTGGGCCCGTCTCTGCTGCATGGTGCAGTTTCCTCACTCCAGAGGGAGACCAGACAGTTAATGAAGGTCTTGCTGTGGTTCCAGTGCAGGAGCACAGTGCTGCCAACACTGACACTCAGGTGCCCACTGGCTGCAGGCTGTGGGCTTGGGCACAGCACATGGTGAAGACACTCAGAAGCCCAGCACGAGTCTGCACCTGGAAGAATGAGCTGCTGTAGGTTTGTGCATTTCATAGCATCAATGTCTCCAGAGGACGTGGCCTCCAAGTGCAGCATTGCCATCCAGTTTTCCCAGCTTCCTGAGACTTTGCGCCCACCCTCTGCAATCTTCCAGCCCACTCTGCAGGGGAGAACAGTGCCCACTGCTCAGACCCGCATCTCTTCATCACCACAAGCACTGCAGCAGCCTTGGCCAGCTCTTTCTTCTGCTCTGCTAATGCTTGCTGTGATGGGGACACTGGCCAGTGGCCCAGAACTTACACCAGTGTGCCCTGGTCCTGCTGCTCCCTTCCTGCCAGGACACAGCAAGGACTTCAGCTCTGCTGTCAGCAGCAGCTATGCTGGAGGAAATTGCACAGGGCTCACCTGCTGCCATGGCCTGGGATGAGTGTTTATTTACTGAAAAGGGATGAATGGTGCCATGCAAATCTTTCAGGCACTCAGTCCTTCAGATTCCTCTTGGAAGAAGTGAAGGCTCCTCCCGTGCAGAACGGCAGCAGTAGAGAGGCAGTACAGCAATTGGGACATCTAGATGTGTGCGTGGTAGTCAAAAATGTGTTTGCGGACAGCAGAGACACAATGGCAGCTGCGCACAGGATGGAGCCCCAAGGTACACTCCCAACAAGAGGTAAGGAGAGACCTTCAAAACAGCTGTCTGCTGAGCCTGGGGCTTTGTAACTGAGGACAATGATTCAGTGAGTGTTGCCACTTCACTGTGACTGCAGTTCCTCTGCGGGAACAACCACCTGGGCACCCACTGGGGGTGACAGAAGAATTGCCAAGTGCACTCAGCTGAACAATGTCTATGCAGACTCCAGGGAGATGGAAATTGTAAGACTGTGTGTCTACTGGAACCTCAGCAGGGTCCCCACACCAGAAACACGTTGAAATGGGATGGAATGGGAGAGACAAAGCCTGTTCCTAAGAGGTAGAGGCCTTTTCCAGGATCCTGTCTGAGGAACCTGTCTGCTCTGCACCAAAGGGAAGGTGGTGAGGAGGCAGAGGGAGACGTGCAGTTGTGTTTCTACAAGCCCATGCCCGTGTTGCAGGGAGGGGAGCACTCTCATACATCCTCTCCACAGGCACAGATGATGTAGCCTCAGGAGCATGCAGTTATCAAAATGTTATAAATTGGTGCCTTTTAAACAGCCTGGTAATTTGCTAGTCCATTACAGAAGGAGTTGTAGGACACAAGGAGCACGCTATGAGGAATTATCCCTCCTGCGTCACTGCTGACCTCCTCAGTGGAGGTGCTCTCAAACTGCTCCATTATGTCAGACTGCCCTGAGCAAGCAGCCACCTGTCATTGCTCTTCTGTGTGTCACCGTGCCCCAGGAAACACCACACGCTCCTGACAGCTCCCTCACTGGGGACATTTGCTGAAGAGATGCCATTCACCATCGTGTCAGCGTGACCCAAGGTCACCGGGAGATTGGTCCCAGCAGGGAAGCCCCCGTGGCTCTCTGCAGCCACCCCTGCTTCAGTAACCCAGGTGTTTCTGTAGTCATTGCTGTGAGCTCAGCCAGTTAATTTTAGCCCAGCAGTTTCCTTCTAAGAATTCCTCAGGCTTGGACACCATCCCTTTCTGTGTCCCCTAGTGTTTCCAGTGCCAAGCCCTGCCTGTGCCACAGCCAGCAGGAGAGCATCTGCTCTGCTGCCGGTGCTCCCCAGTGGGAGGTGTGCCTCTCCGGCTGGAGTGCAGGTAGCCGAGCCCCCTGGCTACCTCCCTGTCCAGGCATCCTCCTGACAGTCCTCCATTGCAGCCTTGTCACCATCCATCTCCATGATTCCCAAACCCTACTGTTTCAGTGTCAATGCAAAATACAGGCTTTCCACACAGTCCGTAGGTTTTATCCAGGTAAAATATAGTCTGTGATACAGACCATCTTCAGTCTCTTTCTCTTAAAGGCTTCGTGAAACTCCTGCAGGTACTGAAGACGGGGATATAAAACTTCCCTCTGTTTTCTGCTAATGAAGAAATACACATCAGAAGTTGTTCCTTTTCCCAAGGTCCAAGGCAAATTTCCTTAGAGGGAGCTTCTTAATCCCAGGAAAGATGAACAGAGCCTTTGCAGTACCACCTCCAGCGTCACAGAGTAGGGCTGCAGCCAGCAGACGGGGATGGAGCCAGCTACAGTGGCATCTCCCAGGACCTCTGCAAATGACCCTCCTGCGGCTGCATCCCATGGGTGGTCACAGCCTTGGGATGAGTCCAGCCATCAGAAGCCTGTGACTGCAACAGTCCTCACACATAGTCATGGAAAACAGGCAAACAAAATCCTCCTTTCTCCCAGAGCAGCACTTCCCCTTCTCTGCTGTGTCTGCTCCTGGGACCTCTGAGCTCGGTCTTGTCCCCTTTCAGGAAACTGACACTTCATATCCCAGCTGGCCTGAAAGCCAGAGACCAGCCTCTGCACTTAGACCCCCTGAGTGGCCACAGATCCTTCACACTGCAGAGACTACCCTGGTATGTGCCATTAAAGGCCACTTCCCACAGCCAAGGCTGCAGGCAAGACTCTCCTAACCCCAAGGTCCAGCCAGCAAGGCTGCTGTTTATCAGCTCAGTTTGGAGGAAGCAGCTCCAGGTCTATGCAGCTCACACCAGGAGAATTATGTCTGTTACACTGGGTCTGTGCAAGGCAAAGGGATATTTCTCCTAACCCATGTTTAATTTCTGCACATAAATCCCTCTGGACTTAAACTTCCCATTTATTTTATGGGCTTAGATATTTCCTCATGAGTTGCAGGTAGAATCCATGTCCTGGCACACATATAAAAGCAAATGCAGAAGGAATGTGTCCCAGCAATATACGCATCATCCCTGGAGATAAATCTTTTCTCACTGGGGAGGAAACCCTCAAGGCTCACACACACAGCAGCTATTCATTTCCCACAAAATATATACATTTCAGGACAAAAATAAACATGTAACTACAGGAAGTGTTACTCCCAGGCTCTCTGTTCAGCAGGCAAGGTGACAATTGGCAAGTGGTAGGAAACCAGCTTGCAACTCACTAACAAACAGCTTATTAAATCCACACCAACATCCAGCACCTGGGGAGCAGGCAGCACCCTGGGAAAGGCACCACACACTGCTCTGTCAGACACAAACATGAGCTGCTGCTGCTGCACTGCTCTGGGAAATCACAAACCAGCAAAAGCCTGGGGGGCCAGAGCAGCAAGGGACTGGGAAGACTGGCACAGCCTGGCAGCAGAGTCTCCGCAAGCTGTGTTCCCCATGCATTCGCTCTCCTCCCAGGGATGGACCTCACAGGCCCATCGTGGGGACTGTCAGGGTCGCTGCCGGAGCAGGACAGCCAAGAGGAGGGGCCAGAGCTCCCTGCTTTGCTGCCTCCACACCCACATCTCTGGCAGGAAACACTGTCAGGAGCTCTGTGGGATCGTGAATATGAATTGCTTTGACCTCACTTAGTCTGATATAGTGGAGTATTAAATCTCTATTTTTCAAGCATTAAGCCTGTGTAATAGAAGGATGCTGCAAGCAATTTGCAGTAAGATGAAGGGATATTACTGTCCTGGGAGACAGACAATCCAACCACATCCACAAATTGATAACAGAGATAGTGGCTTAGGTTCATGCTAGCTATTAATTAAGGGCATGTTTTATGTGGAAGACAATACCAGCTTACACAGGCAGGTACTTGTTGGCCTTCCCCTTCCCGCAGTGAGCAGCATCCCTGGAGCTGGAGCGCAGCCAGGTGGGTTAGCGCACACCTCACTGAACCTCCGCTCACAGGCTCACATCTGAATCTCTGACAGGCAAAATTAATTTCTCAAGCCTTTAGCACAGCAGCTTGAGAGCTGCTGCTCTGCCGCTCAGGAGCGCTGCCGGAGCCACTGCCGCAGGGAGCAGAGCGCCAGACCCTTCTTGCAGGGACAGCAAAGGCTCGGCCAGAGCAAAGTGACTGTGCTGGGAGCTCACACGTCTCTGGCTGCTAATGAGCAGCTAACCATGTCCCAGGCTCTTCCTTTGCCTCAGAACTCACTGCTTCATTATCTGGCTGATCCTCAGCTCTCAGGCAAAGAAACCCAAACATGGGTTTCTTTCCTTCTTGCCTCTCCTTCTCATCTCTGCTGCTGACAGCTTCCCACTCAGCCAAGGGCTGTGATCCCTCTCCCACTCAATGCCCTCAGCAGGCTTTCAGTGCCCATCCTCTGCAGTGGGACTCTCAACACATCCATTAATCGACTTCGGCTGATTACAGGGCCACTAACTCCTGTCCTAACTATCAACAGAATATTACCTTTTTAGAACCTTTTTCTTCTCACCCTGGAATTTAGCACCAAGCCTGCCCGATGCCCTGAAAGCTGCCCCTCGCCCTGGTGTGACAGACCCACTGCTGTTTCTGCTTCTCTCAACTAAACCTCTCTCAGGTCTCGCCTCAGTTGTCTGAGCAGGGCCAGCCCATGATGGGGCCACTTGCCCTCAGGGACCCAGCAGCACCCCATGGCACATCACCAGGTGAAGCATCACAGAGGGCAAGAGCCGGGAGCCAATGTGTGTGATGGCTCCCAGGAGCAAAAGCACAGCTGGTACCCCTGAGTCTATCTGGCTGACGGAGCTACATCACATGGCAAACCCGGAGCACAGGCAACAACAACACACCAGAGTCCTCTGAAGGAGAGTCTGCCCTGTGGTGTGTTGCCCAAAAGGTTGGGTGGAGCCGAATAATGCAGGGCAGCAGTGGAAGTGGGTATAGAATACTACAGGTAATGGCATAAAAGTCCTGAGTGACAAATCATTTAAAGCATCCTTCTTGTGGACAGGCACCCATGGAGAACTGAGGCAAATAAATCAATGGGGTAGGCTAGGGAGACAGAAAAGATTTATTCTTTTCCAGATGGGATTAGAGATGAGCTAGATAATTGATGAGGTGATGAGGACAGATAGCTTCAGAAGGCAGGCTCCTGTTGACACTGCTGCTCACCCCAAAGCCCAAGTGTTGGGCTCTCCATTCAGTTTACACAGACTTGAGGGGTCCGGGCTGAAGGGCAATGTCAAAGCTGTGGACAGTGCAGGTCGTCCTGAAACTTGCAGAAGCTGCTCCCACTATGTTTTTCACTGTATTCCAAAGATGATGATGTGATGTAGGTACTGAGAGACAGAGACTTCAGACAGACCTAGGATATGTCCCTGCCCTGAACAGGAAAGGGATTTGCCATGTGCGTAAGTCTCTCACTCAGCAGAGGCAAGGACAGTAAGGCAGGACCTGGCATGAGGCTTCTGAAGAAGAACAGCGTGGTCCATGGGGAGGAATAGTAAACTGACAAAGCAAAGGGAAAGAAAGGACAAGCTGGAGGTCAGGGCCCAGAAAATGAAAGGAGCATCCTTTGGTGTCACAGAGCACACGTCTGCAACCTGCAGCCCACATCTGGCTGCAGTCACCTCATCTGCAGTGCCTCCATTAAAAGCCTGTGCAGGCCTATCTGTGAAGCTAAGACTTACCCCGAGATGGCAATGGTCACCAGCCAAGCAAATGTAGGAGCTCTGTGCTCCTGCAGGCTCCACGGCTGTGCCCACACCCTCGCTGCTCTTTGAAGGCAGTGCCTGAGCTGCTCCTTGGCACACTGCGGATGGCAGTGTCCCAGGCTGCCTGCTGCAGCTCAGCTGCACGTCTGATCTTGGGTGAGGAATTTCTCTTTATACCAAACTGTCTATTCAAGTCATAAAAATAGGCTTCTTTTCCTTCTGTAAGTGCAACACTTTTCATATTTTTACTTCCAGCTGTCTAGATAGTATTTCACTTTTTTCATTTCTAGTGCTCGCTCTCAGTTATTTAATGTGAATTTCTAGGGCACGGTGCCCTTAGCAGACATCAGAGCAATATAACACAAGAAATCAGATATACACTGTTCCAGGAGAAGGCAGGAACAAAAAGACAAACTAGGTTGTTAATACATATGGTGCTTTTGATTCATGGAATATAGAAAATTGTATTTGATTATATCTGTAATGGATCCTCGTAACTTTAGATTAGGGTTACGCTGATGGCCCAACTAATGGACAGTTTATTGCAGCAAAAGATTTCACCCTCTCATATTTTTTTTTTCCTGGTATCAATTACTTTGAATGTTTCAATGTCTCATTTCTCTGGATGTTTATTGCTTGATTTTCCTTTCTAACACCCTTACACACACCCAATGCTACTGGTGTTCCTCTGCTAAGTTGCAGGAACTACACTTTGTGTGTGCTCCTAGAGTCCAGAAGCTGTCACCATCCACCAGCTCTACAGGTCAGAAGATCCCCATTTGTGGGTTGCACTTACTGAAGTCATCACAGCATATAAAGCCATGAGGTAATGGAGTCAAGGCTCTCTTAGCAGACATGTGTATGCTATCGGGGGGGGAAATAATAAATTAAAAGGCATATTAAATTAACCTGTCTAAAAGGGAACACACAGGACTGCTGCCTGTGAGACTAACAGCAAATGTGACATGAAAAGAGACTGAGAGTAAAGATGGTTCGGTGGAAAGCATCTTATATAGAATCATTAAATTATTACTCTCTGAAATAGTGCAGAAGACCTTGAAGGAAATGTTTGTGTGCCAGTGAAGAGTTTAGGAGCTTGCAGCGGCACCAGAGATGTCACCTATTGATCTGAGGGCGGGGGCAGAGAGGCTGGTGGATCTATTTTTTTATTTTCCACTTCCCTGGCTGTAACCACATCTGAAATCCTCTCTAGGAAAAGCAAACCCAAAGATCTTGCAGAGAAAATCACCACCTGTATCACCTGTTAAATACCAGCCAAGCTGCTTGACACCAGTGATTTGGGGCTGATCTCTGAATATATTTGCTTTATTGAAGCATGCTCTGCCTCACTCCAGGTTGGGTGCCTGCCAGTCAAGGGGTGCCATGAGATCAGGCTCCCTGAAGAGCAATGACCCCCAGTTAGGAACACACTGAGTTTTGAGGACGCTTGTCTGGGCTGCTGGCTGGCATATGTCAGAAGGCAGCACATTTCATGGAGTGCCCATCAGTGCCTATTTTTGTTTTAACTGCAGTTAAACTCTTTTAATTTCTCCAGGGCAGAGGATGAAGAGACTCTTCAGTCCTGATATGCTCTAGTGTCACAGCCCTTATTTCCTGGAGAATAAGATCCTGGCAGCAAGGGACCCTAGATATGTGTCCAGCAGGACAAGGCTGCACACTGGCCACAGAAAGAGGTGGTTTTGCTGGCAAAACAGGATCATCACATCCTGCCCCTTTGCTGCCCTACAACAGTCTTTCACCCCATACTTTGGTGGAGAACCATTCAGCACCGCAGGCACAAGGATCCAGACTGACCACAGCAGCTTTCCCGGGAACACAGAGGGGCCAGGGGATGTCTCTCATCGGGAGGGAGAGCAGCAGCCCCACAGCAGGCCACTCACACAGGGGAAGCCCCTGGGACCCAGGAATGTGGCACTGCCTCACTCTCAGCTCTGGCACACTCAGGCACACACGGGCTGCATGTTATTGCTACTCCAAGAAGAGAGCTGGATCCACTTATTTTTTTCATTAAAATGCAAATTAATTTAATAAAATGTGGAATTGTAAATTAATGAAGCACTTAAAAATTCTACATAATACAAGGCTAATACTTACTCTGTAGAATCTACTCCAGTTAATATCACCACTAACTCTCCTGAGCAGGACCAGCCTGGCAGCTCCACTGATCTAAACCAGCCCCTTTGACCGAGGATGGGATCAGAGCTCCTGGAATACAATGTCTTTCTACAACTCCCCAGCCCCAGGGGCAGCAGGAAGCCCGCCTGCTCCAACACGGACGATGAGTGCAGGAGCAGGGAGGGACATTTCCCTTCCCCTTAGAACAGCAACAGACACCTGCCATTTACTGCACCCCTATAGCTCACACACAGGCTTCGGGGGCTGCTGCCCCGAGCAAAGCTCCAGCCTTGAACTGCCCACCCGCGATGTTCTGCAGCAACAACACCACAGCTGCCTCCAGGCACTGAGCTCCTGTGGAGGCTTTGGGCACAGAATGGAGCCACCAGGATATTTTTTTCTTTATAGTCTAATGCAAAGTCCCAGTTTCAGGTATCAACTCCAGAGCCCAAGCATCCTGCTTGCAGGCTGTGGGTCCTGTACCTAGTGAACGGCTGGCAGCCAGCCCCACCTTGTCGTGCCTGCAGACAGATGAGCCACTGCACATCCTCCTGTCAGCAGCTGGATTCACAGCAGCCCCCGTGCCTATCTCCCCCCTCCATTCTCAATGTCGTGTGCGTTGGTTGCAGGGTGAGAGAAGACAGGCAGGAGAAAGTGCTTTGCCCAAGGCTGGCAGGGAGTCAAACATTGCTTAGATGCTACCTTCAGGGCAAATCTGGCTCAAGGAAACAAAAGATGACCTTGACTGCCCAGGTGCAATGCTTATTCTCAGCACCTTCCCTTTCTAACTTACACTTCTATGGAAACACTGCAGAAAACCAATCCTTAGAAAATTCATCTTTAAAATAAAGCAGAGGCAGCCACACACTGAGAAGATGTTGGGCAAAGTGAGTATCCAACAGGATCAATCCTTCCTGGCTTGTAGGTCCACATCTGAGCTCATCGCCTTCTGCTTTTTTATAGCAAAAGGAAAGAAAAGGCAATTCCAAGAACAATTCAGTTCACCCTAAAGTAAGGATCTGAAGCAGGTCAGGTAAACCACACCAAAGCATTGCCCATCCCTCCCTGCCAGCTATAAAGGCTGTCCAGGCAGACAGCTTTACAGAGATGTGGCACCAGTACCAGTCCAGAGCCAGGTGATATGAATCCTCCAGCTCACTCCTCTGCCCATCCCACATTCCCACACCTCAGCCTTTCCACCTTGGACCCCCTGGTTACACACAGAGCCCCATGGCTGCATGCACAGGCCCACAGCCACATGTGGAGCCCCATGGCCACAGGTGTTGCTCTGTGACCACATGTGGAGTCCTGTAACCACGCATGGAACCCCATGGCACCCTCAGGTCACAGCACACCAAGCCCCACTGGAGCTATGGAATCTCCCAGTCACTTAGGGACCTACCTGCCAGGCTCCTTTTCCTCTGGCCACTGAGCAGAGACCTTGGGCCAGGCCGGCTCAGCGCTGGTGCTAATCACCCGCCACACTCATTTATTCCCATGTATACAACACTGCCAGGAACATTATCCCTTAAATAAAGCTCACCCACCCTATTATTGTAATGTCAACTCTGAATCTCTCAGATAAGCCCTGCAGACAATTTATAATTACACAGAAGTAGCTCTTGTACACTGCACGGAGGGGCCATCAGGAGAGGATTTTGGTCTTTCACAGAGCTGGTGCTTGACAGGTCTTTTTGCTGTTATTTCATCTTGACAGCTCCTTGCCACCCAGCCCCTCCTGTGGCTCCACATTCCAGCTTCGCTGTGATCTCAGGTGAAGAGAGCACATAATGGGCAATAATTGTGGGCGATTACGGTTTACTTGTTAACTTTGCTTGGCAGTTCTGATGGATGCAGGCCCTGGCATGTTCCCTTTATCCCCTGCAGCACTGAGGGTGAACTGGTGCTTAATTCAAAGGCTGAAATCTATGGGGGGAAAAAAAAAAAAAAAGACTAAGAAACCCATCATTAAATTTCTCTTAGTGGATATGTGCATAATTCATCCAAACACCATCAAATATAAATGGCCTTGTGTCAGGATCAGCAGCACAGGCACAGCAGATCTGGCCTGCTCTGGATCAGCAGCTGAGACCTAGCTTCAACTGCTCCTGAGTGGGACAGCAGACCCCAGACTCTGCCCGGTGCCCAGTGGGGCTGGCAATGGGACTGAGGCTGCTGGCAGCACCAAAAAGAGGAAAATGGTTGTTTTCAAAACCCAATAAATATTTACATACAAAGGAGGAGTGAGATATGGAGGGGGAGAGGCAGCAGATGGGCAGAGCAGGTGGGCAGGATGAGCAGAGTAGACAGGATGAGCAGGATGGGTAGGGCAGAGCAGGGTGAGCCGGCAAGGTCCTGCCCGCATAGCCCTGTGCTATAGCTGGAGTCTGACCCAGATGCTGACAGTCCTCATCCCTCGATGGTCTCTGCTCCCACCAAAAAGCCTCACACTGGTCCAGTATTCACTGGCTGGGGTTTTTTCCCTCAGTTTTCTAAAAGCATTTGTCCAGTGAAGGAAACCCAAACCCTTCCTGCTCACTGCTAGTGCCTGAGCTCTGGGAGCCAAATGGATCAGCTTACATGCAGCACTCATGCGCAGGGACCCATCCCCTTTTCACACACACAAATGTTCACCCACAGTGGTTCAGCAAAGGCCTGCAACAAGTTGGCTAGAAAGTTGGAGGGGGGGTGTTTCCCCAGTTATTTGAAAAACACCAACTTATTTAATAAATCACAGCAAGTTGTTTTGGAAGAGTATCCTTTGAACCATTAGATATTATTGTGAATGCCAATTTTTCTTCCCACCTTATGGCAGGATAAAGATACCCCACTCAATTTTCATCAAAAGCACATGAAAGCAATCAAGGCTCCTGTAGTTTCTATGGAAATAAGGGATGCAAATTGGGATTGCGTGGTGCCTTTTTTCTTGAATTTATCCATAAAAATGCAAATACTCTTCAACAGATACTGAAATATTTGCCTTGTTCTAAAGGAGACAAAATATATAGACAAGGCTCTTTTGTCCACTGGTTCTCCTGGCAAGGAGATTTGACAGTTCACAGAGCACAACCCTGTGGAAGCTGAACAAGCCCCAGCAGAGAGGAAAGAGGGGCAGAGCTAGCTCTGACAGCCCCAAGGGCTGCAGCTGGCTCCAAGCAGGGCCCTCAGCCACCAGTGTTAGAACACAGTTTCTCCTGCCCTTCCACACAACACAACCTGCCCAATCCATGAGGAGCATACAGATCTCTGCCCACAACTCAAGAACTTGCCAGCCACTCTGGTGCTGAGTTAAAAGTGCAATGTCACCTCTCTGGCATGGAAAACAGATGAGCAAAAAGGAGCAGCACAAACAAATCGCATTTGTGATGCATCTGCTTTGCTTTCCTGCCAGCCACTTGAGAAGAGTGCACAATGGAGGATCTCCTGCTCCTCTGCTAGGTCTCATCTTGTCCTGCAGCAGGGACTGATCAAAACCCAGCAGCAGGAGGTTTAATTAATTCCCTTTCAAACCGAAGGATACAGAATAGTTAATGCTAGCAGAGGTCTTTGGGTTATTCCCTGAGGTGTTCTCCCGCACTCTCCTCTTTCTCCACGAGCTGGATGATGTGCTTCTCACAGCACTTGCCTATAAATAATCAAACAGCTCCAGGAAATGCTGATCCACAGCTCAGCCCCTTGCCCCCAGCTGGGTCCAGGTGCCAAGTGCTGCAACCCCACCGCCATCAGGAGCCCTCACAGAAGCTGGAGCTCATCCCTGGTGCTCAGGCTGCTCACGGTCTTAGGGAAATTGAAAAGGTCAAGGAGTGGCATTTTGGATCACTCTCGTTTGCCAGAATGAATGACAAACCCTGGCAACTCACCTAGTAAAACTCCGAGTGTGAATTAGAGCATGCTGCAGCTGCACAGTTATAAACTTGCCATTAATTAATTGTGCTGTCACTGTATGCACCTGAGAACAACAGCTAGATCAGAGAGCTGAGCAGAGATCAAAATGATTAGTAGATCACTTTACTTACAGTTGAAAGCAGCAATTAGACACAGCAAAGATGTGGTTGGGCTCAGCTGCTTCCACTAACAGCTCTGGAAGAGACAAGTCACTCGATAGACTGGGAAGCACGATGTTTGCAGAGCACAGAGAGGAGCTATGATGGTCTGGCCATCAAATTCTCCTCTCCAAGGGTGCTGAACCCCTCTCTGTGCCTGTTATGCTCTCAACAACGTTCATGCCCAGGGCTGAAATGAGCTGGATGGGTCCCAGTTGCCTGTCTGGTTTTGCAGACCCAAAGGACCTGCTGGAGGAGGGCCTGAGAGCCCCAGTGGAACCTGGAGCAGAAGCCAAGCTGCCTGGTCACTGATGATGGCTACCTCCTGCCCATCACCTGCCTGCTGGGGCCCGTGGTGGCAGTGCATGGTGCTCCTCCTTGCAGAGGCATCATGCCACCTGCCACACAGACTAATAGACATTTCCCAGAGATTGTATTCAGACTGTGCCCAGTGTCTGGGCAAATCTGTCAGCGGCACCGATGCCAGTGCCCAAGCTGTCTGTTCTCTAGTAACCATGTCCCAAGGTGGAGAAGGTGTTGGGCTCTTTGAAATGCAGCAGCTTTCATTCCTGCATTACCAGGCACCATCACGAGCTGCTGCAAGCTGACTTAGCCAAGCACAGCTGAATTTATGGTGCTGATTTATCATTCTCCCTGAAGTTATCGGGGAAATACATTCCAGCTGCACCTTGGAAGGCTCCAGAAGGGACTTGTCCTCCTCTCTAGACAGCCTCTGCCTTCCACCAGCAGACAGAGTGGAGCACTGGGGAGTGCTGTGGGATTTTCAAGTTTCCAGTGGTGGATTGTTGTCTTTGGGAGAGAAGTAATGCAGTTGAACCAAACAGTGGAGCTCACTGGAGGAACTGCTGACTGATTCCTGGTGTACCTTAAGCTGGGTGCTATGTTTGTGGCTCTGGAACTGGTCTGTGTCATTGCAGAGATCCAGATTCAGACCATGAGTCTCAGTTGCCTGTCTGGTTTTGCAGACCCAAAGGATCTGCTAGAGAGGGGCCTGATAGTCCCAGCAGAACCACGTCAGGCTAAGGACACTGGCCCTGCCAGAAACAGTTCTGTGAGCTCCTCACACTCCCTGCGCTCCTCCCAAACACCCAGTCAAAGAATCTGCTCTTGAAAAAGGGCTTTGCTGGACTCCACTGACAGTACAGGACAGACGGCACCAGGAAGAGAGGCCAGACCAAGGAGGTGTTGTCTCCTAGAATGGGTTCAGAGCAGGTAGAGCTGCCAGCCTCACCCAGGGATGATTCCCACCTTCTGGTGAGACAATGGCACAGACCCTGGGGAAAGTACCGGAGCACTGTGGCCAGACACCGGCTGCTATACACGTAGCTGGTGTCCTTCCTTAAAGGTACTTCAGCAGGGAGCCTTGTCTCCATTGTCTCCTGTTTGCCACATTGTTTAATTTCTCTATTTAATTGAGTCAGACATTGTTTAATTTCTCTGTTTAATTGGCTCAGACAGAGAGGCTGCAGGCAATGTCATTCTCACATCATCCCTCAGAACCATCGCAGGCGTGAGGGTGACATTATTGGTCATACACAGCCAAGTTCTGCAGCATCCCTACAGACCCACACCCAGCTGGGACCAAGGAGGCAGGAGCAGAGGCAGACATAAATCATAGATGTTTTCAGGACAAGGGCTATTAGCAGGGTGCCATCCTGGCTTGTAGAGGAACCGCTTTCATTTAACACCCATGCCAAAGAGTGAGACAGCAGGTGGAATGAGAATTCAGCACAGCATACAGATGACACCACTATTTACATCATTTAAATCCAGTGCCTGAAGGGACCTTCTGAGGCATCTCGCAAAGTGAGGTGAAAACAGGTAAAGAGAGAGCCACAAAATCCTGCTGCAAACCTGCAGTCTGCAAGGTCTGCCTGTGCCCCGTGGTCCTCTGCATTGATACAGATTCAGCAGACTCCTGAAAAGATGCTGAATAAATGTTCCTTTGTGCTTTAAAATGTCTCGCACCTCGCATGCCCTGTGTTTGTCCAGTGCCATGAATTACTTGACCAGATGTATTTGTCTCTCTATTTTCAACAGGTACAATACAGCAGCCGTGTTCACCAAGCCTGGCTTGACAGACCTGGGTGCTTTGGAAAGTTCTTTTCCACACCGGTTTGGGGCAGATGCTGGACAGAACTGGAATGGCTAGAGGTGGGGAAAAAAAACAAGTTCAGACAAAATGCAAGTTCAGAGTTTCCCTGGAGAGCTGCCAAGTGTTTGGAGATCTGCAGCACTGCTTGTGGAAAAGATCTGTAATAGCTTTGACCTCCGTGGGGCCTGTGCAGTCTCCTTTTTGATAAAAGTGTAGGTGGAAGAGTTCTGGAGGAAAGCTGAAGATAACACCGACGCTCTGCAGGCTGCTGAGGGAGTTGCAGAGAGCTCTTCATGGTGCCAGAGTATTGCTCCGAAAGTTAAGGCTATTAACATCAGCTGCCACAGGGGGATGGCAGTTTATAATAGGGCAGGCCAAATAGTTGCTGGTCAGGAGGCGACATAAATATTTGTTACTGCAGATGATTTATAAATAAATCATTCAAAATTACAAAATTAATCAGACAATCCATCTGACAAAGAAGTGTCTGACCAGCTCTGCCTGAACCACCGTAGCCAGAAGAATCCCAGAAGCTTATGGAAAGAAATATCAATTTGCCTTGGGATAAGGAGGCACAGAGAGAAGTGACCAGATCACAGACCATCCAGCTCCGGGCTCCAGACCAGGGCCTCCAGAAGCTGACAGAGTGAGGGCAGCCCCAGGCAAAGCAAGAGCAGCCATGGTCCAGCATAGCCGCACGCAGGTGGCCCTAGGACAGCTCATCCCATAGTACCTGCAGAGCTGGGTGGTGCCCTGCAGCAGACACTGGCAAACAGACCCAGGCCTTCTGGCAGCCATGGGACTATGACCAGCCAGAAGTCTTACATCGCTTTCAGACTATGCCAGGCTGGCCTGATCTGGGGGCTGTTTATTCCCCACAGCACAGGCGAGCGTGTGCCAGTCTCAGCGCTCTGTGTACACTGCCTCTCATCTGTATGCAGCACGTCACCAGAACGTGGAGAAGAAAATAGCCCCTGAAAATAAAAGTATGAGAGATAGGAGGAGACACGAGCCATGAAGAAAGCAAACAGCTCCCTGCCTGTACTCTGGCTCCCAGCACCGCTGTCACTCCCACACCCTCTGCACAGCGCTTAGTGGGTTTGGACTCATCAATGTTCAGAAACATTAATATAATCTGCTCTGAGATGTGCACATATTATCCATACTGAAATGTAAAAAAGGCAAAAAGCAGCATATTTTTGGTGATTCTTTTCCCCCCCTTTGTGCATTTTAGCTCAGAACAATCTAATATTAAACCCACAATGCTTGCCCCCAATAGCTTTGGTGGCAGCCTGGTATTATTTTTACAGTCTGGTCTCAAGGGACATAAAGGGCATCACATCACACTCAGCAGTGAGGAATCAGAGCTTTTCTTTTAGGTGATTCCAGAATGAGAAGCATCATCCAAGACAGCTGGAAGCAAATGTCTTTCTCTCCCCTTCCCCATGACCACAGGTTGGAGCAAGAACACGGCTTAGTGAGACAACGAAGATCCCCCTAACACACAAGGATGAGGCTCCCTCATCAGACAGCCTTTTTGTTTAACCAGAGTGGCTGGAAGACCTGCAAATACCAGGCATGGAGAATGGAGCCACAGGAATGGGGGCAACCTGTTGTGGGAGTATTAGATGTTGGTGGTTAGATTGCAGGTTGATAGGACCCAGATCCTCACGGCATTGGTGGGTAAGTTTGGCATCGCTGCTGAAAAGCTGCAGGATCATAAGATCATGAAAAAACAAGCACTTCCCAGAGGCTACTGTCCCCAGACAAGGCAGAATCCCAATGGGGTGACAGCTGGCACCCTCTTTAGAGGAGAAGGCCCCCTGCCCCCTACAGGCTGCAGATACCTGCCAAAGAGGGGTACTGGGAAGAGGGTTCATATTTCACAACTCTGGCACCTTTATCAGAAACATTAACTCCATCAGCTCCTCTTGGGCTGAGAGGTTGGCAAGGAAGCAAGGATCCCTTGACAAGAAAAGATGTTAATGCCTCATTTGCATANNNGGGGAAGCTCCCTGTGAAATAGCATAAGAGCAATTTTCCTGCAGTCTCCAAATCCCCAGCCACTTCCAGCTGATGCAAATAAAATCTTGTTATTCAGCTTACAACAGAAGACTCCAACACCTCCCTCTGGGACGGAAGGATTATCTGAAGCCAGGAGGAGAAACTGGCAGGTCAAACTTCTCCTCATATCCAACAATTTCATGGTTTGATTTTTATCAAGAAGGAGTTTTAATGTCACAAACAAACCAGCAACAACTCTGCCAATAACCGTGCTGCCACGGTCCCCACGGCTCCCTTGAGAGGGGATGCAGGCGGTGACGGAGTTGGGAAAAGATGGCTAACAGCAGTGTGGCCCCAGCCAGAGGGGACCCTGACAGCCAGCCCCCCTCAGCCAGGGCTGCATCAGCCCCTCAGAAGCTTAACACAGGCTAGATCTGGAGGTGAGGGTGCTGCTGTGCCCTGAGGTCCTCTCTGGTTGCCAGGGCTGGACCAGGCTGGCATGCAGTGGAATTTTCCGGGCTGCTTTCTACTCTGTCAACCTTTTATTTAAATGACATTTGGCTGCTGTGGTAAAAGTACAGTATTGAAAATCAATAAGTGGAAAGTGTTTGAAAGCCAATCTAAATCAAATATTACAATGTACTGAAGTTAATCATCTGAAATTAACCTTATAACTGCTTGAATCACTCTAATCTATAAAGAAAATCAATACAGGCATAGCAGACCCTGCTCCAAGCTGCCTGTCTGTACCAGCTGACCATGCAAATGGGAAATAATAGCCACTGGGTGTTTATTACTGCTTATTATAGGTTAGCACTTTGCATGGGGGCTGAGATGGTCAGACAAGGGTTCCCCGAGGAAATTTGGCCATGAGACACAGGGAAAAGCTCCCACTGCAGAGAGGCTCTGCAGCAGCAAAGCCCCCAGGTGACTCTGGTGGCAGTAGATTTGGGAGCACCCGCTGGAGCCAGGAGCGACTAACAGCCTGTTTCATGAGGAGAATTGATTGTCCCCGGATGAAAAAACTGCTGGAGCACAGCAGCCTGCAGTCTGCACCCTTTCAGGCTCAGTCCCAGGCTGTACCCAACGAGTTCCTGACATCCTGCTGGCTATCAGAACCAGATCTAGGCACCAAACACACAGGTCCCACACCAGCATTATCAGCAGTGCAGGCACTGTGCCCACAGCAACCCACCCAGCAGCACCTCAGGCTGTCTGCACTGCAACATGCCACACAGGTGTCCCAGACCACATCACAGCAGTGATCCTAACCAGCCACCACTGATGGGGCAATGATGCCTCCCAGGGGACTCCTCCTGACTGGGGCACTGCTGGCTGCATCCCTTCTCCCAGCAAGCAAGCAGCCCCAAAGTCCAAGGTGTTACTAATCCACCCTGCCAGGAGCTGCAGCCCAGCAGCAAGGGGCACAGAGCCACCACCATTCCGTCTGCCACATCTCCAAAGTGGCCATCAACACAGCAGCTGCTAGAAGTCTCTAGGATGTGACAGTGATAAGTGCTTTGATAGCAGATAGAATCTATAAATAACAACAGCTTCTCTCAAAAAACCTCATTTTAAAATAATGAAGACATTTCCTAAAGTGACAAGTGTCTCAAATGTTGATAGTAAAAGCTGGGGGAGGCTCTTTTTGAAGTCTCAGGAACATATGCAAGGAATGAGGTCTCAGCAGCAACCTGCACAGCCTCCAGAGCCCAGGATTAGTCAGAGCCAAGCAAAGTGCTCACAGGCCTTTCCAGATGCTCCTCGTGGGCACCAAATGCAAAGATGAATGAAGGTTCATGAGCAGATGCCATGCCCAGGGACACTTTGAACTGGTCCTGCCTGTGCTCAGAACAAGAAGCCACACTTGCCCCTCACTGGCAGATCTCTCCATGCACACCAGCAACCCCAAGGTCAAAATATTTTCTGAATTACAATGAAAGTAGAAACAGTGTCAGTTTCCCAGCTGCCAGTCTGGCACATGTCAGCTCCATCTCTTACCAATTCCCCACCCAGGCCAGACCAGGAGGATGCAATACCTGCACAGTTCCGCCAGCATCAGCAGGATCTCGGTGACCATCTCCAAGTCCAGAGTGCCTCTTTCTACAGTGTGGTTGCCAAGACCTCTGTGAGGTGGTGGATAACACACAGCAAAGGGAAGGTGCTGGGGGCTGGCTGCACCAAACACCTTTCCTCTCAGGCAGGGTGAAGCTGGAAGGAAGCAGGAATTTTGATTCATTATCTGAGTACAGGACTCAAGGCTGGGCTCAGGGTGGTTTTGTTCCTTCTTTCCAGTCTCCTAAAGCTTGTGAGAGCATTGCTGTGACCTTAGAGGGAAAGGGCCTACGTGACACTTGATGGCCCTATCCCTTCCAGGCCACTAACACAGCTGCACAAGAGCCAGGTGACAGTTTGGGCCAGATTGCCACTGCTCCTGGGGCAGGCAGGGCTCAGAGGAGTCAGCCTGTGCCAGAGAACCCCAAGTCTCACACCTGTGAAGAGTCTTGGAGGAAAGCAGCAGGGACAGACAGACCTCAGCAGACAGACAGCCTGCAGCAGCAGTGGGCACAGCCCCTGCACACCCATGCAGTCTGCAGCAATAACTCCCCCTCTACTCACAATTAGCCTTTCACTCAACCTCTGTTTCTGCAGCTTTCCCTGCCTTTCATCTCAGGGTGTTAAGTAATGTGCTGCCCCAGCAAGAGGCAGGAGTACCATCAGTATGGCACTGGGCAAAAGCCAAGCCAGAAGTAAACATGCCTGCTGGGCAGTTGGAGATGCTGTTTGAAGCAGCAGGTTGCCACAGAGTGGTTAATATCAACCCTTTAATACTGGAGTCGCGTTTTAATGAGTTCACTGCAATATAGATATCTCTCAGGTTCCTGTGCAAAGGTCTTGTCCTCACTCAAGGGGACACAGAGATGTGTAAAAATTGCTTCATTTTTTAATACCTTAAGCTGAAAGGGGTTTAAGTATCTGGGAGCTTTCTCAGTGCTTAAGGATCTCTTCTTTCTTTAGATTACCAGGAGGAACAGCATTTCCAGAATCAATACTCAGAATTTACAAACCCCTGTCCAGGTAAGGAGGTGGCAGCAAAACTCAGCCCTCCAGGGATCACCAGCAGCAGAAGATTTCTGTTCCAGCTGCAGCAGGGGCAACTTGGAGCTCTCCACTGCAGTGGCTTGTAGTATTTGCATTACAACTTATTTGAGACTTTGAGCAAGCGGCTGTGTTTAACTGAGTGTGGGTAGAGCACAGAGCAACCAGGACAGAAGATCTGTGCCTGCTGGAGCCTTGAGTTCCTGCCACAGCACAAGGAGTGCAGGGGGGGAAAAAAAGTCACAGAAATGGCAGATATTAACAGCCAGAGCTGTCCCAGCCAGAGCTCAGGGAAGGGAGGCCTTGGGCTAGAAAAAGGGTGCCACAGCTTGGAGGAGGGTTTTGTTGCTGTGATCCTGGCTCTGGCCTATAGCATCTCCTTCACAGACCCTCAGAAAAGGGAATTGGGTTAAAACCCCCTGGAGCTGGCACTGCATTGAGCTCCTCATCACCCACAGAAGCCCCAGCGTCTCCCACTGACCTGTGGAGAAAGGTTAGGTTTGGCAGCCTTTCCTCCACCTCCCAGCCACTCCCGCCAGCACACCCCAGTGATCCAGAGGCAATGCAGAGATGAACTGGGCGTGTCAGCAATCACACACAATTGTAAAACAGAAGGCAGGCTGCTGCCCAATGTCACTAAAACCATTTACTGCCTGGTGGAGGGGACAGTTGTCCCATTAAGAAACCAAAAGACATTCTGGCTTTCTTCAGCCTCGGGGCTTGGAAGCATGAAGCATTTACTGCCTAATTAAATTTTAATATACTGGCAGAGCGCAGCTCTTCTCGTGAATCTGCACTGGCCAGTGTGCCAGATTGTGCAGAAAAGGAGCAGGCTGGAGCTGCCTGCGGCCACTGATGCCCGCTCCCAGCTGGCACAGCAGGTCCCCAATGCAGCACCGCAGGAACGCAGCAGCGGCCACGGCTTCAGCTCCCCAGAGCTGCCATTTGCTTCCACACACGGATGAACCACCCAGGGAGTTCAAATCTCTCCACAAAACCCAGTGCAATGAGGGGGGAAAAAAAAAAAAAGGAAAAAAAAAACAAGGAAAAAAAACCGGCACCAGCAGTGTGATGCTAGAGGAGAAGACAGAGACTGTGGCACTGGCCCACTGCCTGCACACACACGCAGGAGTTCTGCACTTCAGTTTGTTATTTATTCTTCACACTTGCTAACAGGCTACATCTGAAGCCAAGCAGCTTTTCTCTTCCTAGCAGTGCTGCTCTTTTTCACTTGTTAACTGAGGACTCCCGGGGCTTCTCTGTTTTTAAGGGGCAGATGGCTGCCAGAAGGGCTCCCCCTACTCCAAGGAGAGGTTAACACCTTTCACCAGCTTGCAACGTCCTGGGCGCATGGTGGGAATCGCTCTTCTCTTGCTCCCTTTTCTGCCCCAGCAACATCTGCTATGCAGCATGTGCTCTTCCCTATCCATGACCTGCAGACCTGGAGTGGTCTCTTGCCTGTCCACGCTTTGTCAGGCCAGAGCTCTGCACAGGGCTGAGCCAAACAAAACCTGCTCCTGCCTCTCCCAGCACCTGCTCCGCTGCTCTGCATATCACGACACAAAGGGAGAGCCCTATGGGCAAGCTCACTGCTCCTGGCTGCCCCTTCTTATTTCTGCCATGACCTCAGCCCATATCCAAATGCCCTCGACTCCTTGTGGAGACCAGGAGCCAAGTGCCATCCCAGCCTGGATGCAGCCCACTGCACAGACATGCCACGGCAGGCATGTTGTTGAAGGCACCAAAGGGCTAGGTCAAAAAACACCTGAGAAGCACCCCAGTGAGAGCAGCCCCTGACAGGTAGCCAGGACCAGAGGCAGGCTCTGGTGCTAAAAGGACTGCTTTTTAAATAGGTGACTCACATGTTTTCATTGTGCCACAGCTCTCCCACCATGAAGCTGCCTGCAAGAAATGTTCACACAAGCCTTCCAGAGCACCGTGCTGAAATAGGGTGCTGTCAAAACAGCAGATATTTGTGCAGCTGCCACAAGGAGCTGTTATTATTGTGTTTTTCTTTAACAGAGAGACAAGTGTGCTCAGACTGCAGCAATTGGCTGTGGAGGTGCTGAGAAGCAAAAGGGAGCTGGGAGGGAACAATGGCCCAAGGCTGCCACAGACACTAGATAGAAACAAAGGGTTGGGTTTCAGGTCTGAAGCAGAGCTAAGCCAGAGCAATCCTGTTGGCCAGGCCACAGGTCCCAGTGCCATTGGGAATGCCTGGTTCTGCTGTGCTGAAGTAGAGACAACCCAGTCCTCTGTCTCCCAAACACTGGACACAGCTTCTCTTAAGCACATCCATCCCTCCATACCTCTTCCTGGCCTGCTTGGGGCTCTGCAGGCACAGCCACAAGCCCAGGAGATTAGGCTGGATGATGGAGAAAGGCTGCTCCACGCAAAAGCATCAGCCATACATCCAGCTCCAGAAAAACACCCGTCGGGTATGTTAGAAGTGAAGCAGAGTTTGCACCGCTTGCACTGCCCACTGCTCTCTCGCCACACACAGGCGAGCAGGCACAGACAGGCACACATGCACACACACACACATGCAGACACACAGGCACACACACACGCACACACACAGAGACAGACACACACGCACACACACACACAAATACATGTGCACGCACACACAAACACACATGCACAAACACACATGTGCACACACACACACATGCACACACACAGGCACACACACAGGCACACACACAGAGACAGACACACACGCACACACACACACAAACACACATGCACACACACACAGAGGCACACACACAGAGACAGACACACACGCACACACACACACAAACACATGCACACACACACAAACACACATGCGCACACACACGCACAGGCACACACACAGAGACAGACACACACGCACACACACACACAAACACATGCACACACACACAAACACACATGCGCACGCACACACACATACATGCACACACACAGAGACACACATACACAAAGGCACACATGCACACACAGAGACACACATGCGCATACACAGAGACAGGCATACATGCACACACACAGGCACACACACAGAGACAGACACACACGCACACACACACACACAAACACACATGCACACACACAGGCACACATGCACACACAGACACATGCACACACACAGAGGCAGGCACATGCACAGACACACAAATACACACATGCACACACACAAATACACACATGCACACACTCACATGCACACACACAGAGGCACACACGCACACACACACAGAGGCACACACACAGAGGCAGGCACACACATGCCACACAGAGACACACAAATGCCAGGCAACTGAGTAACCTAGCAGGGTTTCAGTCCAGCCAGGGAACAGTTAGTGTTGGATCAATATTTTCCACAGCAGCCACTTCCATGTGATAAATGCACTTATGGGGAAGAAGAACAAATTAACCTTCTGGTGCAGGTGGCAGCTACTGCCAGGGGGAAAAAAAATAAAGATGGCTCAATTCAGCAGGGAAGGGCCAGGGCCAGGGATTCCTACAAAACTGACCATACGAGGCAGCGCTGATGAGAATCAGTCCCAGCAGTGCTCACCACTATGACCCGGGCAGCTGAAACCAAGCCTGTCACTGGCAGGGTCACCTGTGTCCCAGCAGCAGGAGCAGCTGAGCCAGCAGATAATAAATGTACTTGGGGCAGCTGATGGATGAGGACAAGGCAGGAATTGTGCTGCAGCACCGTGCATGTGGGAAGATAAAAAGGCACCTCAGAAAGTGCTTCCCAACATCAATCCTTCCACTGGTGACAAATGGTTTGGAGCCAGGGTAATTCAGCAGCTGGCCGGATCAGAGATTCCACCAGGGCTTTCTCACCCACAGGGCAGCTGGATGAAAAGAGCACCAAGCAGAGATCTGCCCAAGGGTGCAATTGTGAGAGGTACCATGTGCAGGTGCGGCACAGACCCAGGAGAACTGAGTGAGGACCCAGGAGACTGGAGAGGTGGAAAGGTGATTGCTTTTGCAAGGAAAGGCCAACAGGCCCGGCAGACAGCAAGGCCTTTCTTTGGGCTAGCTGTAGTCTGGACCTTAGGACTGGAGAAGGCAAGGCCAAAAAAGCAGCAGCAAGCAGCAAAAAAAGCCAAAGAAAGCTGCAGAAGAGGATCAGAAATTCCACAGGATGAAGATAGCCATTTCCTTCTGAATGCAGAACTCTGACCACTCAGGTTATTTTCACTCTTCTCCCAGCTGAAAGCATGGGGTGAAAATAAGCTTTTATTTCACTGCTCTGTAATCCATCATCAACTTAAAACTGTCTGTATCTGAAAGTAACCTTGTGCTGCATCAGCTTCAGCATTAGGAGCACAGCAAATAGGATCCAGACCCTGGTCCGTGAGCTGTCCAGGAGGTCCATTTTCTTTCTGAACTCCATTCTGCTTCTCTACCTCTGCCAAGTTTCAGACCTTCATGTTCCTGTCACTCTCACTATGGAGACACCATCACAGGATGCTCAGCATCCAGGTCCTGTGCAACAATTCCCTGGGTTGGTTTCTCTTTTTTTCCATAAGATCCAAGCAGATTTTGCCTCCTGGAATGAATGTGGAGTGGAGTTGTACGCTCACATCCCATAAACACCTCTGTGCTACCAGCAAAGCAATCCCAGGTGCTCCACAAAAACACCCAGAACTGCATTCACTGCACTGTTCTCCTGGGGAAGGGCCATCAGCCAGGCAGCCCAGCCTGAGCAGAACAGATACTCAGTGTCTCCACCTGCGCCAAAGGACAAATCCTGCTCCAGGCAGCCCCGGGGCAGGGCTCTCACTGCTGGGCTGGAGCAGGACTGATGCTGCCCAGCTCTAACCTGTCCTGTCAGGTTTAAAATCCTGCTCTGAAAAAAGATGACAAAGAAGAAAATAGAGCAGACATGACCTAGCAATGGTGACCTGCAAGGAGGAGGGGTCAAAAATTCTGTTGAAAGAAGATGAGAGCCTGTTCACATTCTTGTTTCTTGCCAAAACAAATATCAGGGTGTGATTTTGCTAGAAATTCATTAATTTTCCACATATTCCCAGGAAGTTCATTTATCAACTGGTAACTGCAGAAATAGAACAGGCAAAAAATGCTGAAAGCAGATTAAACATTGATGTAAGTGTGTATTGATTTGAACATTCCTGTGCTTTTGCTTGTGACACATCAATAAAATTAAATAATATCTTAATAAAATGTCTGGGTAATTATGTCCTTTCCCTTGGGTAAATGTGCCCTCCAGCAATGTAATTAAAACCAAAATTACATTAACCCTCCAGTGACCATTTGACAAAAATTTGAGAGTCTAGAGAGTGCTCCAAGCTCCCTAGACTCAGGTTACACTTGGTGCTCTCAACCAAGTTTTCACAGATACCAGCACACTCCGCTTCCATTCGATGGTGGTCTGAAGAAAGATTGTCCTGTTCACAACAGGGCAGTCAGGTCTCTGCTCTCTCTGGGAAAATGAAGGTGACTTGAAGGTTCATTCTTCTAGCACTGGGAGGACCTTGCTCTCTGAGCCCTGCTGACTGTTCCTGAGCACTCAAGTAGTGACAAGACCAAGACAAGCGACGGGCAGTTCTCAGGATGCAGCCCATCAGCCAAAGGGCAGCTCAGTCATTGCCATGGATGCCAATCTCCAGACAGACCTCTGTCAAGAGCCCACTGAGCTGACCTCCCCTAGACCTGGGGAAGTGTAGCAAGGCCCATGGTTCCTCAAGGCTCCAGGACAAACACCACCAAACAGGGTCACACCTGGTGATTACCCTGTGCCAGCATGGTACTGGTCCCTCCCAAGAGAAAAAAATCAGTTTGCAGTGAGATGAACAGGGCAGGTAGGACGGAAATGAGCATTTACCAAGAGATGTTAGACAACTATCTTAGAACTTGGATAACTCAAAGCAAACAGTCTAATTCTGGGTCCTGCTGGCTGTGCAGTGGAAGCATGGAGCCAAGCCCCACTAGATGCTGCATGTCCCAGAGAGACCCAAGCACAGCCCAGGGGTGGCTACCAAGCAGCATCTCAGAAGACCACTATTTTTGCAACTGCTTTTTGCCTACAGGAAATTATTTCATTCCCTAGCTGCACTGTTTCTGAAGGGTGGCTGGACTGTTGCTGTTCTCTCTTACAATTGCCAGTCAAATCCAGCCACAAAGTGCCAGACAACCAAACAATTGCATCTACTTCTTTCTGCAGGATTCCGGCCATGCTCCAAATCCTGGCCTCCAGCACCTTGTTTTTTCACAAACCATTCTTGTTTCCAACCAGACAGCCTCCCTTGATTCCTTCTGTTCTGCCAACACCAGCACAAACTCCTCTCTGCCTCCTGCTCCTATGTCCATCATCTGTTCCCTTTATGATGCGGAGTCACAAAAACCATCTGCCTGGACATGCTGGGCCCATGCATGACCTCATGGGTTAGGACTGAGGTAAATGGTGACTGTGAAATTGTGATGGTTTGGGAGTTACCCGCCCTCCCACACTTTGTGAAATGACCCAGACTAGAACTCAGCCAGCTGGAAGTTAAAGAATGAAGCTCTGTTTACAGCTTAGCACAATATACAAGCAGATATATACACTATATACAGGAATATATATATACAGGAAGAAATATACAAATTAAAGGTAATACAGAAACACAACACCCGTCCCAGAAAGCAGAGACCCCAGGAGGGGCTCCCAACCGCCCTTCCACCTTCTCCTCACCCCTATACCTTAGCCCAAGGTTTGCCTTAGGCACAAGGTGAGTTTGGAGGATCAGCCAGGGGAGTTAGAAGGAAAGTGGTTAGTGAGGTTACTCAGCAGAGAGGAGAAAGCAGGAAGCTACTAGACAGTCCAAGACACTGTGCCCCAGAGACCGAGACCGAGTGGCTTATCTTTGTTTTGTATTCTTAAACATCTCAGTAAGCCTATGAGTGACGTAGCTATCACCATTGTTTCCCTTTCACAGCCTATAATATAATTTTCTCCATTAAAATATTCCAGTTAGTTTAAACTAGCACAGAACTCCTTAGAACAGAGGCAAGGCCTTGCATGGAGCCCTGCTGCCCTCTCTCCCTGCACCCAGCCCAGCACTCAGGCTGTTGCCTGACTGCTTGCAGCTGGTGAGCACAGGCCTGGGACCCAGCAGAAGCTCCCTCCCCACACCAGCACAGGGGCACTTGCCACAGCTCTGGGCCCAGAAGCAGCTGTTTGGAAATCTCACCAAGGAACTCTGCAATTCACAGGAGCAGTCAAGGAGCATGCAGGACAGCCTGTCACTGCCATCTGAGGTGCTGAAGCCCCTTGTCATTCCCCTTCAGCAGTGATGAGCTGCCACACTGACGGAGATACTGACAACAGAAACTTTCAGGAACCACCAAGTAATCTGTTTGTTCCAAGTGCTGTGTCACACTGTCAGCTTGTCACCCAAACTTGCCATTCACATAACCTATTAGTGGTCCAATTTGTATTTCTGTCATGGACCTTGATGCTCAGCCCAGAGCCTCCCTGCATTTTTAATGCTCTTGTAAGTTAATAAAGCACTACTTGGAATTTGGGGGATTGGGAAGTCATCTCTGTCACAGCACATCTTTCTCCTCAGCATCCATCATGTTCCACCATGCTATGACACCTCACCAGAGCTACCCTGCAGGAAAGAAATGCAGCAGTCACAGCCTGCATGAGGCTGCCATGCAAAAACCTTCTTCCATGCAACAGTCATCTCCTAGCATGCTCAAAAGACCTGCTGAGGCCAGACACAAAGGCATCTCCTTTGCCTGAACCATAGCTGAGCATGGACTCCGCCACCCCCAGTGCAGAGAAGAAGGCCTGGAGCTTGGCTCTCTCATACCTTTTACTTCACTTCTGAGCAGCAGAGGGAGGAAGGTTTGCAGGTAAGTCTTGCCTGAGGAATGAAAGAGCAGCTGAACACTGCCTGCTCGTGGACTGAAGCAGGCAATGGGGACATGGATCAGCTCCAGTGACAGCTTCAGTAGAAGTCACACTGCAAATGGGGCCTTGGAGGGTGTGTTATGTCTGATCAGATCCTGATGCTGTGATGGAGGCTAAAGGTGCTGTTTGTCTCACAGGTAGACACATCTGTGTCCCAGATAGTGTGTCCAGGGCCTCGGTGTAGCTTCATCAGGTCCTAGACCCATAACTTCCAGGACGGGAAAGCAGAACCTTCCCCCACCCCCAGGAGACGATCACAGCTCCAGATCTGAGCTGAATCCAACAGAGCAAAGCCTTTATGCCTTGGCTTGTGTTGTGCAGTACACTTTGAGAGCTGACTCTACCCTATGCTCTGCTCCTGTGGCTGTTTTCATCTGAAGGCCTCGCAGAACTTTGCAGCCATTCATTAGCAGAGAACTTCCTGGCACCATCAGCTAATGAGAGAAGGGAGCCAGATGAAAAAGCTATTCCTGAAAACCTGGTTCAGTCTTGAACTCACAGCAAAGCTTTTTTTCCTGCTTATTAGGGTTGGAACTAAAACAATCTGGCCAACCACTGCGCTGCTTTGCATATGGAATAAACAGGTGTTTGCTCAGATACAAAATGAACCTTTAGGCATAGAAGAGTCTGGAGTCTCTGCTTAACTTCTCACTGAGGTCCTTACAATGCTGTGTGCTGGACTTGATCAGGCATTCAAACACTAGAACCCCAGGAGGACACTCCATAGCTGACCTAACCATCTCTGGATTAGCAGCTGCAGGTCTGAGGGTGCATTTTTTACTACTTGCTTTTCTCTAAACTTGCATTAAGGGGCTCTGGAAACCTCCTGGGACTGAGAAGCCTCAAGACAGTACCAATGTAACCTTACAGCTCTTGGCATGCTGGTACAGACCATTAGCTGCAGATGTCCTTCTGAAGATCAAGAGCACTTCAAAGCTTTCTAAATTCCTTCCTAAGCTCCAGAGGCTTGGAACATTTGCACAGCTTATGCCAGCTGACCTTGATTCATAAGGCAGCACTCAGACTCAGGCTAAGACTCCTCCTGGAAGTAGTTTAAGTGTCTCACATTCTTTGCCACAAAATAATCAGCAGGCCTCATTTGTACCAATTTGCAAAGTTACAGTTTTGAGAGTCTGCTTTGCAGCAAAAGCAAAGCCTTGATGGTTTATCTGTAAAATTGTATGTTCATGAAATGCTGAGCACCACAGAGAGGAAGCACTGCATGGAGCAAGAGTTAAGAACTAAGGATCTATGGGAATTTGTTACACACAGGCTAACTGGACAGCTGTAAGTGGCCCAAACATGCCTGTCCCTTTGCATCTTTAATGAAGTACCTGATGGAAAATACAGATCTAAGGACTGCAAGGCTCTTCCTTGCTCCCGGTTTCAGCCGTCCTTCCTCCTGTTGACGCACATCCTATGGTCTGACTTTCCAATCACTGTCCTACACACATCCAGCAAAGGTCCCAGCAAAAGCAGAAACTCAGCTGTGCTGCCAGTGAGGATGGGCTGTGAGAGTGAGGAGGAAGAGGGGATTACCCTGCCCTTCATCAGAGGGGTTAGAGGCCAGGAATGGAAATACAGAGTCTGGAAATTTGAGGGCAGTAACACCATAGTCGAAAGTAACAAGCCATTTGCCCCACTGATCTGTCTTCCAGTGGGGAAAGGGCATTTCATTCCTGCACTTGAAACATCTTTCCAGACCAAACAGATTTCTCCACCTATTGAATGACAAGGTTTTTCTAAGAGAAAAGCAGCAAAGTGGAAAATCCAGAATTCCTGTTTGTTCTGCTTGAAACAAAATAATTTCTTTGGTCATAATTTTCTGTGTGCTGCAAAACTTTTTTAAACCTCTTATAGCCCCAAAAAAACACACAACTGCTTCTTTATGTCAAGGCTGTGACCTCCACCTGCAGAGACAGGAGAGGCACAAGTGTGTTTCATGTGCCAGAACACTGGGCTGGAACGAAGGGATTCTCCTCCTCTGTCCATTAATGCAAAGAACAGCAGACAGCATGATAGACAGAAGCCCTGTCACAGCATTTACTGCCTCAAGGCTTCTTGCAGACCCTTGTCTTTACAACAAATCTGTGGGATATTCCCCACTCATGCTTTCTGTAAAACAGCAGTCGAGACATTTCTGTTCCCCCTGTTACTCTTGGGACCAGGCAGCAACTGATGTTGGTACTTGCAAGTTGAAAACCAAAACAAAAGGCTGCAAATAGTTACTGATTTCTGAGGACCACTGTTAGCTAATTTGCAAATGCCCCAGTGAGCAACAAGTGGTTTGCAATCTGAGGAACCCTGACAGTTCCTTTTGTCAGTGCTTACCATCATAGTATTGGCAGCAAAATAATTCAAGTAACTTAAATGCTACATGAAAGGAAAACCAATCCCATTGCATCTGCACTGTCCAAGGTCCAGAGGTACTGACACTGCCTCCAGAGGTACTGACACTCCCCAGGGAGGCAGACACAACCTGTGCCAGTGAACATGGAAGGACAGGATGAATTCCAGATGCACCACGGTCATGCTGCCTCTTTCCACCGAGAATCTCCTGTTATAATGGGCTGACAAGAAGGACAACCCACTCCATTGCTTTTAAGCAAATTAACCAGCCCTTGCACAGAGAGGAGAGTGGGAAATCCAAGAAGCTAACATCAGGACAACAACAGAGAGCAGATGGCCTGGGCAGCACAAGCAGCACCACAGCATCCTGCTTCAGAGCCAGAACACCAGCACAAACAGCAATGAGTTTCCATGCCCTGGCAGCTCCTGCCAGTTACAAGTTCATAGAAGGGCATCGATCTAACATGAGTTTGTTCAGTGTCAGCTGTGATGGTGCTGTATGGGAAATTGATTTCTTCTCTAGTACATTCTCCTCCAGTGGAAGCTGCCTCTCTCCATGGTGATGGGATGTGCCGATCACTTTAACAAGCTGCCGACGGGATTATGCAGAATCATTTCATCACTTTCCAGGAGCTGTGTGAAATGGCATTTGCCAGAAACAAGTCTGCGTGGACCTAACCGAAAAGGCAATGAGATCTGAGGCCTGAAGCTTCAGGTTTCCCGGGACAGGGAGGGATTTTTATCAGCATGCATAACAGAAGCTAACAGCAACACACCAATGAGCAGCCACTGCAGCAGCAGCTCCGGCAGGCTGGGCAGCCCCCCTGCATCCTCCCACAAAGATGTGCTGCACCACACCGCACAGTGAGGAAAAGCAAAGGAAGGTCACTTCTTGACCTTCACTACTGTCAGGTCCCTAAAAAAAAGAGGAAAAAAAATAAAAAAAGAAAAAGAACTCAGGCCCTCCTAGTGAAAGGTGAATGGCTCACCTAACTTCATTAAAAAAATAGCAACATTAGTTATTTCAGCCTTCCAGGGCAGGCAAAAGATAGATGAAAGGAATAAGGCAAGCTGGGAACATCAATAAATTACGGTAGCCTCTTACTGGCTGCAGTATTCAATAGTTTAAAATGTTTTCTGGTGCCTTAGGCAAGCAGAAGATTTGCAGAAAAGCCAAGCCCCTCACCCGTGATGTGTCACTGTCACCCATCAGCTGCTAAGTTGCATTTCCTCCTCCTTCCCAAGCAGTGTGTGTAACTCTGAGTGGCCACAGCAGTGAATTAGAGAGATGATATCTCCGGGCTAGAGCGGGCTGCCTGCTGACTGAGTGCCAGAAGGACAGTCCCGAATCTGTGACTCCAAGACAGATGGGTGAAAGCAACAGAGACCTGGGTACAGAGAGAGGGAGACACTTTGGTTAACCAGCCACTGGTTACACTAAGAGAATCAGACATCTTCGTGTCTGCCCGCACACAGACCTCCTCAACCTGCCAGGGGAGAAAAGGGTCCCTGATCCCCCCTACCCTCTGTCAAGACTCCTGTCCCCAAGCAATGATATGCCCTGCAGCCATGCCCAGAGCCCCCTTACTCTACAGCTGCATGGGAAAGCAGAAGGGAAGGTTCAAGTCTTCACTACTAATGAGCAGCTGCTAATGAGTCACAGATTGCATTTCCATGACTTGGATTGCCAAGCTCCTTGAGCAGTTAAGTGCTGTGGCCAGGCTGCTGCTTCCAGGCCCTTCAGAAGCATCAGGCTGGGAAGATTCTTCTGTCCAGGGAACATCCCCCAGCAGCATCCGACACCCAGGGAGGGTTGCTGGCCTGTGCCCAGGTGCTCTCTCCAGAGGAAGGCAAGTGGCAGAGCAGGGACAGTGGGACAGGCTCTGAGAAGAGGATTTGCCAGATGGCATGTTATGAATGGGGCTTCTGCTGAGGGCAGGATGGCTGAGCCCTCGGAGTGGGGGAGCCTGCTCCTTGCTGGTGTGAATATGGGGCTCATTTTTCCGGGGAAGAACTTGGCCATGGAAACCCCATGCATGGAGAGTATGGTTTATGAAGGGCTTGGTCTGGCCCCAGAAGCTCCTGCCAACACAGCAAGCACTCTAAAGCATCCCTGCAGCAGCCCAGGGAGAACCTGACCCAATTAAAGGCGATTCAGGCTGCTCTTCTCCTTGTGAGTGCCACACACCTGCCTCCACAGACGATTCTCACAAGCATGGTGGACTATTCTGTGTGGCTCTGACTGCTGCTGAAAATACTTAATAAACTCTGGAATATGAATCACTACCAAGGACCCTGGACATTAATTTTAGTCACAGTTGGCCACACTGTACCAGCCTATAAACACCTCTCCAGTTTCAATTAACATTTCTCTATCTCCTGTCTCACTGAATATTATATTTAATTTAAGAGGATTGGTAAAGATAGTTTTCACACTTCACAGGAAAGCATAATGAAATAATTATACCTGTACCTACAGAACACATGAGGATATTGCATAAAGAGCTTTAAAGTCATCTGAAAACTTCTCCAGGAGACCTTCATTCTAGCTCTGGCAACTGAGAATACCGAGCAGGTGTCTGGCAACATCTACCCCACACAGCCACCACGAGCTCAGCCCACAACTTCCCTGGAAGAACGAGGGCCTCCTACCAGCCATGGGGACATCTGTGCACCACACCAGCACAACACCATGCTGAATCCCTCCACAGAAGACAACTCTTTACAGTCTCTGCTGTGGGGTCTTGCTCTGAGATTGGCTTGTCCCATCTGACATGTGGTTTTGGCTCTGTGGTAGCAGAAGCAGATGCCTCTACAGATGAGCAGCTGAGAGCTCTCCTGGGTCACAGCTACAGAGCTGGGCACTATGGACCATTGTCATGGGGGTTGAAGACTCATTGCTCCTGGCTGCACCCTCTGCTCAGAGACTGCAAGATGTCTATGCATCTCTGCCTCCTGTATCATTCTTTGGTCACATTTGGAGCTTGTTGATAGTAACACTTTTCTGATCTCCTGTGTCCCTTCCCATATCTCCTGCCTTAAGGCAAGCTCCGAACCATACATGAGTCACTGTTTTCTCCAGCAAAAGCTGACATACAAAGCACAGATCCCAGCCCCCCTGGAAGGAGGTCAAACCCACCCTGAAATGAAGCACAGCCCTGCAGCCTGGACTGGCTGCAGGCAGGCAAAGCAACATTTCCAAGACAAGACAGTGCCCAGAAGCAGAGTCCCCCAGGGAGCACCAAAACCTTAGTGAGTCAGAGCAGTTTACCACAGTAGGAGTCTGTCTGAAACCCAAACACATCTTAGTGAACAAGACCTGGCAAGGCAGCCAGGCAGAAGTACCAATTCCCAAACCTTCATCTTTCACTCCAAGGCCAGGCTTGAGTTGTGCCTTCCCTAGGAACCACATTCAGAGCAGGGAAACCAAGTCACAGCACTGAACGTGCACACAACTGAGTATTCCTCCTTCCTCTGCACATCACTAAGGCTTCTCCTGGAATAAACACAGGGGACACGCTTTCCAGGGCACGAGTAACAACAGCATGAGGTGACAGAGCAAATGGCAAGCTGCAGCTGCATGAGGCTCTCAGGAGCTCTGGAGAACAATGAAAAAAACCCAGCTGCTGATGGGAAAGTGTAATTCATTACCCAAGCAGCTCCACCTTCCTCAGCAGCCTTCAGCTAGGTGGGTAAAGAGGGTGCCTGTATTGATGACAAACTGCTGAGGTCCATCCTAGGAACAAAGACCAGAGCTGGAGGAGGTCTGCCAGCTGAAGTCAGAGGAACAGAGGACTGAGGATTCACCTTATAAGTGCAAAGACAGTGGCACCAGCACCTCAGGGCGGTGGTCAGCAACTGGCTGCTGGCTTCATCAGCACTATGGCCAAGGTGGAATCTGTGCCAGAAGAAGGCGAAGCAGACACCTGCTGACCCATCAGGATTGAGGACACCAGGGACCCGCAGCTCCAGCAGACAGCTCTCTGAGTAAATCTGACACCACCACCCCCAACCATCTTGCTGCACCTCTCCCTCCCCTCCAAGGCTGGCTGGACAGGATCTTGAAATAATCAGGATTTTCTCTCTTCCACACAGGCTGGTGGAGAGGAGTTAGTGAGGTTTGTGACTAAGGCCACAGACACACTGAAAAATCTGTACCAGCTCAGACTGCCCTGGCTAACGAGGACAAGAGCAGCCCACATAGACGATGCAGCCCTTGAACCACGGCAGGGAGCAGGGCAGAGCAGCAGAACTCCTCCCAGAGGAATTGGGGCCAGAGCTGCTGTACCATCAGATGCCTGTTTCCAAAACACGAGCCTGCTCACTGGTAAACACAGCTGCTCTCCTGCTGTTTGCTTGGGGCATAGATTTGTAGCCCCAAACTTCGCTGCTCCATTCAAACATCTTGCTGTCAGATGTCTGCAAGCCCTAGACATGCCATGAACAAGGACTAGAAGAGAAGTTATCCCTTGCACGTGGAGGTTTCTGTCTGGACTTCTGTACATCCCTTTGCTCATCTCTCATATCAAAGTTCGAGTATGCACTGTAGCTGCTGCTTCTGCTGCCCTTGGTGGAAGCAGAGCTCCCGTAGTTGTTTCTAGCATTTCAGCAAGGGACAGCAGAATGCTTGTGAAGCAAGCTCCCTCCTCCTCCCAGTCCTGTGCACTGGTTTTATTCACAGAACAGCTTCAGCACAGGAGAAAGTTTCCTTCAGAAGAAACTAAACCAGAAAATCCTCCAGCTGCACAGCAAACATTCCCAACCCGTAATTACGGCACAATGGATGGAACAAATCACCAGTCAGACTCCAAACACACACCTGAGGAGGTGTGTCCCAAGCAACGCCTCCTCACAGGAGGTGTAGGGGCCACAGCAGCCACCCACTCACACCCTCCTGTCACACAGCTGTTTGCTCATGCACACTAATGCCAACCCCCCTGCTCCAGCTGGCATCTCCACACTCTCCAAGTAAAGAATCTCCCTGGCAGTCCTCTTATGCCCCCAAGCTTGCTCCAACTTCATCTCACTCTTAGCCCTGGATGTATCTTGCAGTCCTCTACAACCCTGTCCAGCTTTGGGCCACAGTTCTCCCTGGTTTTGTCCTTTTTGTTTTGGAACAAGCCCTGTGAGGAAAGCCTGAGGGAGCTGGGGTTGTTCAGCCTGGAGAAGAGGAGGCTCAGGGGGGACTTTACTACTGCCTCTCCAAGGAGGTTGATCTCTTCTCTCAGGCAACCACCGACACAACAAGGGGACACAGCCTCAAGCTGCACCAGAGGAGGTTTAGGCTGGATTTTAGGGAGAAAAAAAAAAAATCTTCACAGAAAGAGTGATTGACATCAGAATGGGTTGCCCAGGAAGCTGGCAGAGTCCCCATCCCTGGAAGTGTTAAAAAGAGGTTGTATGTTGCACTTGGTGCCATGATTTAGTTGATTAGATGGTGTTGGGTGACAGGTTGGACTGGATGATCTCAAAAGTCTTTTCCAACCTGATTAATTGTGTGATTCTGTGGACTCTGTAACAGAAGTCTTCAGACAGAACATTTCCCCACAGCAGACTCAGAAAGTTTGATTGTTTGTTTGTTGATAGTTTTTCAAAACCCCAGCAACCTAAGACACTAAAGGACAGAAGAGTGTCTTTTGTGCAACTCCCTCCCCTATATCTGAGGGCTGTGTCACACTCCCCTCTCCTTGTCCCATTTCAGACCGAAGAAATTTAATTCTTTCAGCTCTCTCTTGTGAGCCTTCTCTTGCAACTCTCCAGTGCTTCACCGATTTCTCTGTATTTTTTCCCCTCAGAAGAAATAGATACAGTTCTTTATTTTTAAAATAAAATATTTTTATTCCCACACATCGCATGCAGGGGAACAATTATCCCCGGGCCCACAGAGGCAACACTAATGTTAATGCATCCTAAAATGACAATGCTTTGCTTTTTGGCAGCAGCAAGGCATTATCACACCCACATCCTTTCCTGTTAGAATGCTGCCTTGCCAGATCTTCCAGATATGTGTAATTCTGCTTTTGATATATCTGTGTATTTCTGCTTTTGATTTCCCCTTCCTGTACAGAAAATGGACTTTTCTGTATTGACTTTCTGCTGGTGTAGGCCCCCTTTTTGACTCTAATTGTGCCCTGAGGACCACTTAGGCTTTCACCTACATGACATGGGCCAGACTTACAAGATTTATCAGTACATAGGCTCTGCCTTCATCTACAGAATGGTACAAACACACACACACACAGAGCTTCCCTATTAAACAAACTAAATTTTCAATAATTTGCCTTTTCTTATCCTTACCTCCACTCATGTGAAGCACCCCAGAGGGCAGAGCAGAAGCAGCATTGCCTCTGCTGCAGCACAGCTTTATATTCACTGTCATGTGGTTGAGTGCCACAGGAAACCCCACGGCTGCAGGGAGATGCAGAGGTTGGTTCCACGCAGCAACACTCTGATGACAGCATCCATCAGCCTGCTCACTGCAACCGCTCACCCATTTACTGCTATGGTTTAGCACCTCTGAAACACAGCTGCACCAGGCAGCTCTGCAGCTGCACCAGGCCATGCTGGGAAGGACCTTGCCCATACAGCCCTGGGGATGCTCCACCCCTTGGGCAGTCATGCTGGGGCTTGTGCTCAGCAGATATCACTTGTGAGAACTTCTGTAGAGCTGAAGGACCAAGATGAGCAAAAACTTGTCACCATGTCCCTTGCATCTGCCACCACTGTGTGATATTTCCCCTTGTGAAGGTGGCAGTGGACGTACATTACATGCATCATCACTGCAGCTATTTTTACTGCGCAGAAATTAGCGCGGCAGGAATTCAATTCCATTAAATTCCATTATTCTGAGTAGGGAAACTCAGTGCAGACTCCAGGGAACGGCAGCCACAAACCCTGCAGAAAGGCTCAGAAAGGAGAGAAAAAGGAAGAGTTGCTGGGGAGGGGTGGAAGGGATCCAGATGCCTGCAGGACAGCTGCCCCCCAGCCACCCTGGGGCAGAGAGGGTACAGATCCTCAATCCACACAGGGGGATGTGGACAGCACAGGGCTTGTCTACTGTCTTAAACATTCTGTCACAGTCTGAACCTCTGGAGATGGGTGTCAGAGGGAATTTGTGCCCTCAACACCATAGTCATTGTGCTGCACACTGAGACAGGGAGACCTGGTGGTAGATTCCTGTGCCAGCAGCAGTGAGACCAGCATGCTGAGACACACAGATCTGAGGCCATCAGCATGAAGAATCACCAGAAGCAGAGGCTCCTCGTGCTCACCTTCTCAGGGGCTGCAGTTCCAGCAGGGCTCTGGAGCTATCTGTGTATGCAAACAGCCTGGGGATCCAGACGAGCATCATCTTTACCCCAGTCCAGGTCAAGGATGCAGCCTGCTCACTCTCAGAAGTTCGCTTGGCAACTCGGACACCACCAAAGAATAAAACTGCGCTCGGCAGCCCCTCACTGACAGTAATGACTTGAACCTGGGGCACTGGTAGGGCAAAGTCATGAAAAGGAAGCTCAGCCACATTATGTTGGGGGCATGCAACTTTGCTGTCCTCATTACTTCCCTCCCCAACACAACCCCCCAGAGAAGTGGAAGTCCTTGCTCTGATGTCTGCAGTTCCTCAGTCAGCACTGGTCTGAATTTCCCAATCCTTGAATGAAGGTCATTGGATTTCCACTCTCCATTGCTTGACAAACTTGAGAGGTGTCTTTAAACCCAGTTTCAGAGTGCCAGATTAGAAGTAAATGTGGCCACCTAGGAGACAAGGGGAGGGTCCCAAAAATTGGTGCCAAATGCAAGTAGGCAGAGTGTGGCTGAGGCCGTGGGGTTAGGGTTAGCACATCCTGAAGCCTAAGCAGAGGCATCCTAGCCCTGAGAAGAGTGATGCCACCATTAGGGCTGTCCAAAGGACTGGACAAGGCTGAGTAGGACTATGCTTCACACCTCAGATGCTACATCACCACCTCGCTGCTGGGCTTCTCACAGCCATGAGTGCCCACTGGTCCCATCCTCCCCATGGGGCTGTGCCGCCACGCAGGTTCTCAGGAAGTGAGGGAATTTCTGCACCTGCTGGAAGCCACTGTCAGCAGCAACTCCCTCCTGCCTTCTGAAGATAGCCAATTTCCCCTCGCTGTGACAGGCAGCTCAGCACAGACATCTTGCATCCAGCGCAAGGACAGAATTCCTCAGGGCTATCGACCTGTTTCTGCAGCCCTGTCACCAGCATGTCCCCGAGCCAGGATTTAGAAACAGCAATCACAAGGCCTCGTGCTTTTTGTTGCTCTTGCACTGAGCTTCCCCCCGCTGTGCACACAGAACCCTGTGCCTTCTGCCATGGGAAATTGTGCTGAGAACATTTTGCATCTACTTCTGCATGCAGCCCTGACTCCAGGCCAGCGACAGCTGGACTGCTCTTAGACACCCCGTGGCATGGTTCAGTCTTATCCTGGCAGCACAGCTACGACTGTTTCAGGCAAAGGTGGGCACCGGTGGCATGTTTGTCTGCAGGGACTGGTCAGGCTCTCCCCAGCTCTTGCAGAGCTATAGCTCAGCAATATTCACAGATGTGCACACCAGGCATTGCTCTGTTGACAACCATCAGTTTCTCCAGCACAGCTCAGGAGTGTCCCCATCCCACCTCGACCAAGGCTCTTCCCCAGACCTCTGCTGGCCTGATCCTTGTACAGTGTGAGGTACATCCACACTTGGACATCCCTCCCCACTCAAGTGCTGACTCCTCACTCCTTGTCCTGGTCACCTCCCCAGCATCTCCCCATCCATTTCCAAGGGATGCTTTTGGCTCATTTGTGGTCACTGAGCCCTCACTAGAGGGGGAGTCACTGCAACACCCCTGCTAACAAATCCCAAGGGGCAATAAATTACCCAGGTTCAGATCCCTGTAGACAGTCTCACACCAGCAGAGCTCAGCTCATGGGAGTTTTTGCCCTGCCCTGAGCACTGACTGTAGGAGCCAGCAGTTTCCTGCTGCCATTTCTTTTTGCTTGTAATGTTCTCATTTTAGCAAAGCAACTTATTTTTTAATAGAGTTTGGGAAGACTTTTTTGTATGTCTTCACTTGTGCTCCAAGGATGTTTGCTCTCAATTTATTTCTGTTCTTATCTTCTCAACAACTGCATCTCTTGTTCCAAGTCCTGCTCATTTTCTGCTCCTTATTGTGATTTTTCTTTAATTTCATCTTGTTCCCACACTTCCCAATCACACATTTCATCACTTCTCCTTCCCTATTGCCAACAATATGTGATTTCTTTATCTTAATTGTATCACCCAGTCATCTGGTTCCAGGATGGCATCTCTTTACCTCACAGTGCAGTCCCTTTAATCATTACTGCTTCTGGCATGTATAATAATAGCTGAGACAAGCTGTTAGCTTTCACCTCCCAGTTACAGTCACAAGGTTTGGGTGGTTTTTTTTTTTTTTCCATGTAAGTCCTAACGACAGCACAAACTGAAAACCCTTCAGACATCACTTCATACAGTCTGCAGAAGAAACCCACCACTCCACAAGCTCCCTTTCTTAGCTCCCAGCTGAGCAGCAGGATGCTGTACAAGACCAGCACTTGAGGAAGAAAAACCTTTGTGAAGGATCAGACACAAGCCCTTGCAAAGAGCCTGCGAGTCCCTGCACACCATCCTGGTTGGCCATGCTGGTTTCTGCTGCCACTCTCGTGGTTGTCTCCTTCTCATGGAGCATGGGATCTACTTAGCCCCCTGCCAGGGGGTCTGGTGATGGGCAGAGCTCTGTGTGAGGGAAGTGCACCCTTCCTGAACAGATGGGACAGTGCTTTTCCTCCAGTCTGCCACGCTACGGCTCTCTGATGCCCACCTACCCTCAGAGACAAAGCCCCATGTACTTTGCAGCCAGCCGAGAAGGCTTCTCATCACCACTTCCCTTATCTGGAGGCTCCTTCTCCCACCAGACTGTGGGACATGGTGTGCACTGTCTTTGCTTGCTGCATGGCAAAAACTACTTACTAGCTGCACTGTCTGGGATGCAATGTCTTCATCTGGTTGTCTACAGTTACACAGGTGCTCTGACAACTGGTTACACTGGGTTCTACACAGGCAGTGCCCTCCCTGGCTCAGGTCTCCATTCAGCTCACCAGTTTATAGCACAGAGAGCTCCCCACCAAGTTTTTAAGCGGCTTACTCATGTTTAGAGCATCTTCATCATTTGGGGAGCAGGGAAATGGTCCTGCTAAGCACAGAGAGCAACAGCTTCTCCACAGAGAGGCAGCAGGATACCCAGCCTCACCAAACCTTTGCCAGGTCACCCAACAGTCTAAGAGGAGGTACCATTACATGAGTCTGATAGTTGTGTGCTTGCTCCAACCCCATACTAGCAGGTTTTCTGGATGAAAACTTTGCTGTCTGGATCCACTCCTCTGGCCTTAGCAGCTCCAGGAATAGGCAGAGCTGTGACTGCAGTGCAATTTATGAGCAATAAGAGTTGTACGTGGGGGTAGGAATAGTACTGATACTCAGAACAGCTAAAATGTCATTGCAGAAGTAAGCACAGTGCAGAAGCTGCTGCTGCAGGTCAGACTCAGCACCTGTGTTTGTATTCTGATCTGCGAGCACTGCTTAGAAGGTTAGCAAGATCCTGGCTCAAACAGAGAGGAGCATTTTACATATGTCAGAGGGTATTGTGCTGCCAGCTATGAATCAGCAGAGGAGCTGATCGGGCCATCTGATTTGCACAATGGTAGAATTGAACTGGAGCTTGAATAATATAGGTCAAACAAAAAGAGAAAGGGGTGGGGGGGAAGGTATACAGTAGGCAAACCTGACAAAAGGAGTTATTTCTTCTGGAGAAAAGCCATTTACAGAAGGTACCATATTTTGTGTTTGTCAATGCAAAGTGATCCTTGCTGATCTATCAGAGGCCTCAAGACAGGTCCATGTTAAAGGTCAGCAGCTCAACTGGAGGAGGAATGTGCCCCATCAGCTCCCCGGGGATGGGGGCTGTGCTCTTGTCTTACTCTGTGCAGTGAGGTTACAGCCACAGCATCCAGGCACAATGCTGCTGCAGGTCAACACAGCTAACAGCTACATTACAGCACAAAAAGCGGTCAGGAAAGAGCTGCTCTGTCCCTTGGCATTGCCATCGGGCTGATTTATCCTCTGCAGCAACTGCTCTGTTAGGGTTCAAAAGTTTAACACATCCTAGGTGTAACCACTCAGAGAGCTGGGCAAAGGCAGGGCACAGAGCAGGCGCCAAGTGCTGCCAGAGCTAACATGTCCATGAGCTGCTTCAGGATAAAGAGCTGCACGTAGGAGACAAAGGGAGAGGAAGTTTTTGTTAAGTGGTCAGAAATCAAGCTGATGCTGGGCAGTAGCTGGAACAGAAGGACAGCACTGGCTGACCCAGATATCTGTGCATTCATGTACAGGGAAGGAAAAGGCACTAATCAAGCCTCTAGAGCAGTGGCAAATTTATTTAACAGCCCTGTAAGTCCCACTGCCTCTGCTCCTGCCAAAGCAAGAGAAGCACGTGTAGGAGGCACAGGTTGGGAGGACAGATACAAAGCCGTTGGCAAGAGACCTCTTGCTGTGGCATCCCCACCATGTGAACCTAGACTCTACTTTACCCTGCATTAGAGAAACCCCCTGGCATTAGAGAAGCCCCTGTGCTTCCTCTTCTGGGTCCTGACACAGCAAAACCTCAGAGCTCTGGCAATTGCAGGGATCAAGCAACAGACAGCAAGAGCACACATGGGATCCTTCCATCTCAAAGTCCCCAAGTCCCTGCTGAAAGCACCTGGAGGAGCTGCATGGCAGTAATGTCCCTTTCCCTCCTCCCTGTTCCCATACATTGAACCTGCACATCCCTGTGGTTTAAATCTTACACATTTGAGGCCTGCTGATGTATTCAAATATTTCTCCCATGCAAATAAGATTCTATATAACCCATTCTAGGCAGCCATAGCTTAAGCTGACAGCTACTAAAAACTGGGGGAGACTGTCACAGGCATGACAAAAGGAAGATTTAAATGCAAAGTGAAATGCACCAACAGCCAGCCCTGGAAACAGGTGGGGAAGGTTCTGCTGGGCACTCTGAGGTATATGGAACAGTGGTTCACCTGCACACAGGTGGGCTCTAGGGCTCAGGGCTCTTCTCCTAAAAAGGAGTTGCCAGAGAAGTAAAATCCAGGGATGCCATCCAAAGCAGAGTCTTCTCAGAGAGGAGCTCTTTAAGGGCACTTTTTCCCCCAAAGAAGAGTTCCCTCCCCAGTAGGCACTGCACAGCCAGATATGGTGCCCCAGGCATCACCCTGAGAGCACAACTCTGCACCATGAGACAGGCTGCACAAGCAGAGCCCACTGCTCTCCCATTCAGCACTGCTTAAAGACCCTCACACTGTCCTCCAGAGCCTCCTCCATCCCTGCTAGCCACCCCACCAGGGCTGCAGTATCTCTCTGTCATCTCTCTGGAATGAACCATTTCATTCCAACACAGCTCCTACACAGAGCTTCCCCATGGCCAAGCTGATTTTTTTATAACAGGATCACAGAAAACATTCCCAGGATCATGAAGTCCAACCATTATCCCTACTCTACACGGTTCACCCTTAAACCATATCCTCAAGCACCACATCTAAAGGACTCCTAAACACATCCAGGATTGGTGACTCCACCACCTTCCTGGGCAGCCCATTCCAATGCCTGACCACTCCTGCTGGGAAAAAATGTCTCCTAATGTCCAGTCTAAACCCACCTAGTCACAGCTTGAGGCCATTCCCTCTTGTCCTATCACTTATAGAACCACCTGTATCCTATCTGCAAGGTATTTGTGGGTAATAAGGCCAGAAAGGACATGAAGATCACCCAGCCTGACCTCATGCCAAGCACAGGCCAGCAGAGCACCCTGGATCTTTGAGGTCTCTCCCAACCTTGGTGATACTGTGATACTGTGTGACTGCTCCCAGTTTCAACAAGTCTTTCTAGAAGGGGCACCTTTGATCCTCACTGCAGTGCTTCTAGTGAGGAGGAGATGCTGGGTGCATTGCTCCAGTGCTTAATTACACCATGACTCCCTTGTCTGTCTTCTCTCTAATCTGAACTTGTCTGTCCTCATCTGCACCCACTCAGACACACCTTTGTCTGCCAGACCACAGAGCTGTCTGATGCCAGAGCAGCCCATTACTAGTGGGCAGAACTAAGTTGTTTCTGCAGCTCATCCCTGATAGAAAGCAAAACATCTGTCCTGTAGCCCCTCATAGATCACCCTTATGGCAGAATTTCATTCTCTGCAGCCATGGCACAGTTCCTCCTAACCCTTCAACATCTGCTCCCAACTTGGCACAGCCAGCAGACCCAGGCACTGTGCTCCAGCCACCCAGCAGGAGATGACAGTTGACTTGAACCAATTCTCTACTGCACCCATGAAAGGAGGTGACCCTTCCTCCCTCAAGGGGTCACCAGCTCCCAGCAAAGCTTGCTCCTGCCTTTAACCAACATCCTGCAAGACTTGGCTTCTCATTTACATTCTCTTTACATTTTCATTTTCACTCCCTTGTTTACATCTTTCTCCTGAAATGCTTTCTGCCAAATAATACGTTTCATAATTATGTTCAGCCTTGTGAAATTAGCCCTTTTCAAACACCAAGTGTTCATCCACACATGGATTTGGATTTTATTGTGCCTCGACAAGAAGGAGCACAGCTGAGTCACACCCCCCTGCATCAAAGCTACCTCAAAGGTTCAGCTCCACGACCAGTCCCTCTCTGTTCAAGCCAGGGCTAATGCAGAGCTCCTGGATGCAGCTCCTGAGTCAGGGAGCTCCCACCTATGGCCTTTGTAAATGCCAAGGCCATTTTAGTCCCAGCAACATGAGACCTCCAGCATGCACCACTCCAAGCAAAATACTCCATGCAAACCTGCTCTTCTCTCCCTCTTCCTGTAGGTTCCTCCTGCTCTGTCACACCTTCTGTTTGCCACAGTAAACAGCTGCCACCACCCCACCTAATTCTCTGCACACTCCCATTGCCGGGGCTCTCGGGTCAACTGCTGCCAACCTGCCAGCAGCAGAAGCATCACTTGTGGTGGAGCCTCACCTGGCACCACCTTTGCCCTCCAATCTGCCCCAGAGAAGTACACCCCAACAATTTGCTGCTTAGAGGTTCTCCCACTGAGAGTTTTCCAGTTAACTTTCCCAGCAGGTCTCGGGCACAACAAATTGTTCAAATGGGCTCTCATAAACAAGCAATTCTCAATCTTCTTGTTTATCACCCAAGCTCCTGGCACTGATGCACAACAATTAAATAACTTTGTTAATGTAGCTCTCCCAGTTCCTCACTGCACAGACAGGAATGCCTCAAGATCTTATCACTCCTGCTCACAGCCAGGGATTTATAAACACAAGCAGTGACTCAGATAAAGATATTCCAACTGGTGCATGAAATCATACCAAAGCTTTCCTCAGTCCCCCCACAACAGTCTACTACAGCCTTTGGGATAAAAAACTGCTGCTGCAGAGAGAGACATTGCCCCCAGCTAGATCTCTTTGAGAACCAAAGTTCCCTTCTAATCAAATTATCATGCCAATGACTGTCTATACCATCATTGTAATTAACCTCCCCACGCATAAAATGCAAACAATCAAAACATTTCTCTTCTGCATAGCTCTGAGAGGAGCAGTGGCTGGTCTGTCCCTACTGTAGGATGCTTCTCTACTTTCTCCTGGCTCTAGCAGAAGTCTTTTCTTCAGCATTCACCTCCTGCCCAGGTGCACTGCTGATCATCAGCACCATCTAAGTCTAACCTCTCCTGCCCTCCCTTTTATCTCTTCTACAGAAGGAAGAAAAAAAAAAACAAACCACAAGAAAAAAACCAAAACACACCACTGACAGTTGGCTCCTGGCCCTTAGAGGGGAAGGAGAGCACAGCTAATGACCTGCACCACACCAACATCACTTGCCCCCAGAGAAACCTGCAGAATAGGTACAGGCCAGGTGAAGCTCAAGAGCTGGTCTGGGCAGGCTCAGGTGCAAAGGGACAGGCTTATCCAGATATCCTAAAGACTTTTAGTGGCTGATGCTGCTCTGTTTTCCTCTAGGAACCTTTGAGCATAGTGGACAGCCCCAGAGAGGACTGCTGAGGAAGAGACAGAAACATTTTCTTTCTCATGCCAGACAGAGGCACCAACACTGCCACATGACATGGAGAAAGTTCCCAATGAATCTGCCCAGTGAAAGCTGTTTGCTTCAGGTAAGGTCAGCCTAGGTGGTCAGCTCTCACTTTTGGTGTCTGGAAAGAAAACAGACACAACCCTGATGCTTTTCCCTGGCACCTAGCAACGGTGCTGAGTGCTGCCAGTGAAACCTGCCTGCAGCTCTGTGGGAGCACAGGAGGAGGACAAACCCTTGGGCTAATTTACAGGAATGAAAACACTTTCTACACAATGTCCTGACACTGTGGCAGCCATTTTCTGTACACAAAACAAATCCAATATTTGTTGTTCTTTCAGCCAGGCTTTTCCTGTCCTAGAAAGAGTTCTGAAGTGCTTTCAAGCACCTCCTGTACTGCACCCCTCCACAGGGACATTTAAGTGCGGGTCCCTGCTGGTCCCAGCCAGGTGGGCAGGGGGTGTCCAGGCCATGCATCAGAATCCTCTGAGATGCCACTTCAGCATCCTGGGCAGAATCACAATCAGGATGATACCAGGCTCTGCTGGCTCCTCAGGGACCAAGCAGAGCATGAGGCCATGCCTGCAGGAGGCAGCTGCCCTGGAAAGCCAAGAGAGCTGCTGGAGAATCCGTTCAGACATGTGTCATGGGAGATGCATGTCCTGGCTTGCCCGGGCACGACCCCAGGCTTCCCTTCCCTCTGCAGAGTAGGGGGAAGCAGAGCACAGGGAGAATACAAAAGGCTTGGAGACACTCACTTTGAGGGCCCAAGACTTGCCCAGACTTGTTTTTCCCAAATAAGGGAAAGCAAGTTCCTGACTAATATGGTCAGGTTTGGCACAGTGCCGTTCTGGTTGGTGAATCTGTCTGGTCAAAGGGCCAGTTCATTCTGACAAACAATAAACAGGCTTTTGCCACATGCCCCCTTACTTCTTTTTGCCTGCTCTGCCCTGCCACATTACGCTCTGCTTTCCCTGTAACGACTTTCAAAACACCAACGGAATTCCTTTCAAGTTTTGGGTACTGTCTGATACTATTTTGTGAGTAAATACTCAAAGCCTCTTTGTAAGAAATTCTGTAACTAGATTCTATTGTGCCTTTCTGCCCTAGTAGCAGAAAGGAGCCTCTCCATGGGCAAGAGGTATAATTGAAACTAAGAACCTCTTTCCAGTTTTAATGTTTGTGTTTGCTAGTTTTCTTAAAGTGCCCTAGTTTGCCTCTTCCCTGTGTGTATAAGTATCCAAACCCTGCATTTTGAACATTGTAAATGTTTTCTGGTGAGATTTAATGTTAAAGAACAGTTTTCATAGTTATTAACAATCCTTGCCTGGATATAAAAAATAACATTGATTATTAGTTTTGCATAGAATCATAGAATCGTAAGGTTGGAAGGGACCTCAAGGATCATCCAATTCCAACCCCCTGCCATAGGCAGGGACACCTCCCACTAGTACAGGTCACTCAAGGCCTCCTCCAACCTGGCCTTGAACACCTCCAGGGAGGGAGCAGCCACAACCTCCCTGGGCAACCTGTGCCAGTGTCTCACCACCCTCACTGGAAAGAACTTCCTCCTAACATCCAGTCTAAATCTTCCCTCTGTCAGTTTAAACCCATTGCTCCTTGTCCTGTCATTGCAAGACCTTGTAAATAGTCCCTCCACAGCCTTCCTGTAGGCCCCTTCAGATACTGGAAGGCTACTCTAAGGTCTCCTCGAAGCCTTCTCTTCTCCAGGCTGAAGAGCCCCCAACTCTCTCAGTCTGTCCTCATAGCAGAGCTGCTGCAGCCCTCTGATCATCTTCATGGCCTCCTCTGGACCCGCTCCAACACTTCCATCATTCGTAACAACACGGCGCTGGCGACGTGGTAAAACAGGGTCAAAAAAGTCCTCTCCCCAAGCACCAGCAGGCAGCAGTTGCCCTCTCTGCAGCACAGTTCTCGCCAGTCCAGGCTCAACAGCATCCCCCTGTTTACGGCATCTGGCGCCTCTTGTGCCACCCCTAAAGAGTCAGTCACTGCCTGTGCAGCAGCACTGCCTGGGCACGGGATTGTCAGAGGCTGCAGGCCCCAGCTCAGCAAGCTGACATCATGTGCCTGATGTTGCCAAACATGGGTGAGCTGCTGCTAGAACAATCAATTTTTAAACATCTCTCTGCCTGTTGCCCTCAGCCCCGCAGTAGCCATAGTAACGCTGCTCTGAGGTGCTGCAGCTCAGCCTGGGGCCGGGGGCTTGGAGGGGCTGCATGGGCTGAGCTCTGCCCCAGAATGTAGAGTAGGGCACCTCAGAGCACCTCACCTTCTCATCGTGGTGTCATCCCCTGTCCCTGCACAGGGACTCTGCAGATGCCTGTCAGCTGCAGCCTCCCTGGCTGCAGAGGAAGTGCTCCCTTGGGAATGGGAATCCCTCAGGATGGGTCATGCTGCGCACCCAGGGGGCTTCTGCCAGGTCCTACACTAACAAGGGGATCCAGTGTGGCCATGCAAAGCAGAGCCCATGTCCCTCAGCCCCTGAGCTAGCAGGCATATTCTGAGTGCCCCATCCACCACCAGCACAGGTACTCATGGAGAGACCGCGCATGTCAGAGTAAGGGAGCAGAGTAAACCACTCTTAGCTTGTTTGCTGAGCTGAGTTAAAGGATCAAGCAATGAGCACCAAGATCAGACACATGAAAAAAAGGAACAGTCATGTGCATGGCCCACTGGCAGCTGACCTCTGGGCTCCCCTTGCAGGGCACAGAGCTCTTTCCAGAGGAGTGCAGACACAGCTCTCAGGATACACTCTTGCCCATTAAAAGCCCAGTTGGGAGGGTGATCCTATCCTCAAGACACAGCTTGCCCACAGCCTGGCCCCAAGCACAGCTTCCCACCAGCTGCACAGCAGGATGGCATTGGAAAGCTGTAACCACCCCCAGCCCAGTGGAGGAGAGCACATCACACTATGGTCTGGGTTGCCTAGCACACATGCGGAAGTACCGAAGTTGTCCTCTTAGAGTTCTGAGGAGATGCTTACCTTGCTTCCTCCCCTACCCCCGTCCAGATCAGTAAAAATGCAAATGAAGTGTTGTCATTAAGTTCACTCCTTCTATAATGCAAATGATGTGTGAGTTCCCTCCTGTACCTGCCTGCCTCCCAGATTTAGGAGGTGGAGAACAAGGAGGGAGGTGTTGGCTGAATAGCAACCCTAATTGGGCTCCTCCCCCAACAACATATACTATGAATTTTTCAAATCATATCAGTCATGTGGTATAAATTATTCAATTGTTCAGCTAATCTCAAGGCTTCCAGAAGACCTCTAGCTTTGTATAAAAGCTATGGATGAAGTATCAGCTATGGGCAGCCCCCAACCAGAGGAGTGATACCCAAGAACACATCTCTGCTGAGCACAAGCTGAGTCTGCAGTGCTCCTCAGGGAAGTGTTACCTCTGCCTGCCAAAGTGCTGTTCATCACCCCAAATGCCACTGGCACGTTTTATCAGCCCTGTGCTATCAGATGCACTTGGCCTGCAAACAAATTTGCAGCACAGTTCCCACTGGTGTTCCTGACACTAGTGATGTGTAAGAGCAATCTCTGGGGCATCCCAGGGGACTGGCCTCTGCATACACACCTCATAGAAAGGTCACACCCTTGGTATGCAGCAGATATTAAGAGGGGACACATCAAACATCAGGGTAAGCATGTGCTCTACCAGCTTCTTTTATCCCTTTCGTCTGGCCCAAAACTGGACATTTGCATCCTCCATTTGAGCAGAGCAGAGTCAAGCTTTAATCTTCTCCCACAAATCAGGTTTTCCCTCCACCACCATTCCCACACAGCGCTGGGCACCCTGCTCACTCAGAGCCACCTGTCTGGCACTGCTTCCCTAGCTAGCGACATTCACCTGCCCACTGCTCGGCAGCACCACGGCTGGGCAGGTGGAGAGGGCACGGCGGACGTTGTTCACTTCAAGCTCTGGAAGCATTTGATGCAGCTGCTGCAGGCTGTGAAGAGGCAGGAGCCTGCCAGCAGCATGCAGAGGGTTTGGATGCCTCCCACAGGCAGGAGGGGCAGAGAGAGTTAATTAAAACGCACCGAGCAAGTGTAAAGTTTTATTACAAGCCACAGAGGCAGGGTGGTTGCTTTCTCCAACAGACACATCTGCATAATCCAGGCTGGGCTCCTGCCGCTGCGCTGCGCTGGGCACGCTGCTGCCGCCGTAGTGTTTTCATCTCTGATTGAAAAAACACTGTCCAAGGTGGAAGCTGCACAAGCAGCCCTGCTGCGCCGTAATGCCTCTGCTTGCTCTCTGCAGACAAATCTAACTGGAGAGTCCCAGGTAGTAAGTGACAATCCTGCAGGCAGTCCTGCAGGCACGCCCATCTTCTGCCACTGCCTCTTCTGCAAAGCTGGGAAACCACAGGCACCATGAGAGCAGGAGAGGGATCCCAGCTCCATGGCAGTCTGCAGCTACACCCCATGCTCCCAGGCCATGACAGCAACCTATTTGCTAAGCACAGCAGTCACCAGGAGGAGCAAGGTGGGTACAACTCTCCTGCTCAGGTGACTGGTACCCTGGTGGCAAGCACCAGCTCCCACAGAGAAATGTGCTGCACCTGTGTCCAGGTGAGAATCATAGAATCTTAGAATGGTAAGGTTGGAAGGGACCTCAAGGATCATCTAGTTCCAACCCCCTGCCATAGGCAGGGACACCTCCCACTAATACTGGTCACTTGAGGCCTCCTCCAACCTGGCCTTGAACACCTCCAGGGAAGGAGCAGCCACAACCTCCCTGGGCAACCTGTGCCAGTGTCTCACCACCCTCACTGGAAAGAACTTCCTCCTAACATCCAGTCTAAATCTCTGCTCTGCCAGTTTAAACTCATTGCCCCTCGTCCTGTCATTACAAGACCTTGTCAATAGTGGCTCCTCAGCCTTCCTGTTACCTTCCTTCAGAAACTGTAAGTCTACTATAAGGTCTCCTGGAAGCCTTCTCTTCTCCAGGCTGAAAAACCCCAACGCTTGTAGCCTGCCCTCATATTAGAGCTGCTCCAGCCCTCTGATCATCTTCGTGTCCCTCCTCTGGACCCACTGCAACAGTTCCATGTCCTTCCTGTGCTAGGGGCTCCAGAACTGTACACAGTACTCCAGATGGGGTCTGACTAGAAGGAGGTGAGGAAATGGCAGCACCAGCTGGCTGAGACCTGCTGCAGCCCAGCCAGGCACAGTGTACACCCAAGGGCTGGCAGCCCCAGCAGCATGGTGGGGCAACTGCTGGTCCCTCTGCCCTGGCCAGGGCAGGCCGGAGAGGATTTTCCAGCAGATGCCGGGTGGGAATTTCAAAAGACACTGTCATGAGCAAGGAGCAACTCAAGCCCTTAGTGTATGAGCAGTGTGGAGCAGTCTGCTCGCACTGTTACGGTCAAGCAGGAAGGAGAGGAGCAGCAGGATGCAGGACTGTGGAGCCCAGTTGGCAGGACAGAAGAGTGAATAAAGGGGGAAGGAGATGGTGCTGCATCGTTAATCAAGGTAAAGAATAGGCTTAAAGAAAGCCTTGCTTTCAGTTTAGTAATTAATGAGCTCTTTAATTTTAGGCTGTAACATCCAAGTACCCCATCAGGCAAACAGCAGCTCAAAGTGTCCTTTCGTGTGATGCCAGGTTGATGCATGAGGAGCTCTAGAGTGCAGGACACAAGGGCCTTCCCCTGCAGCACCAGAGGTGCACTGGGCCATGGTCTCAACATGTTGGAGATTTAAACTCAACACTTCTGCTGGCCTGGAAGAAGCCAGGGATGGCCCATGCCTTCCTGCACTGAGCTGTCAGCCTGTCCTGTGCTTCTGCAGGGGCTCTGCCACTCCATGCCCCACGGGAGTGCCAGGCTTCAGAGATCAAGACAAGAGTGCTGGGGCAAGGAGGCAACTGTCACCTCTGCCTCTGGTTCCAAACAGAGCTCTATGGTGTCTGCAGCCCTCTGAAGGAAGGATGCCAGCCTCATGTCTGAAGGTGGCCCAGGAGACATGCACAGGACACTGAGCATCTACGCATACAAACTGTATGTCAGCCACAGGCATGGCCGAGCCCAGGAAACCTCAGGTGCTGGCAGGGACTGCAGCAGACTGGAGGGCATCCAGGATCAGAGCTCCCACTGTGGTTCATTCCCCTAGGAAAGCACTCACTAGAATATTTCTGGTTCCCTGCTTGAAACCCAGCCCAGCCTGCCCTGATTTGGAGCAGGGATATACTGTCTGTGTGAACTGCAGTTCTGTCCCACAGCTTTTCCTCACAGATTGTATGTCTTGTCTTCTTTTTTTTTTTTTTTAAATAATGCCAGTCATAACTGTCACGTGTTGGAGCCCAGATCTCATTATCATGAGCAGAGAAATGTATGCTATGCAATAAATTCTTTTGTGGGAAATAACCCTGGTGACTAGAGGAATTTATGAATTTATTACTCTTTGTAGGAGCCTTTCCTCCTATGACTTAAGGAGAGATCCATCATCCTACAGAAGCCCTTGCTGGTTCTTTGTTTGGAAACCTTTATAAGGTTTTATGTCGCATTCCCTGCCTGCACGGCCTAAGGATTCGTTCCACACCAATCACAGATGGCACTCTGGTAGCACAGCCAGGGCCACCTGTGCTGACATCAGTCCCATATGGACCCACTGCCATGTCCACGGTGGGATGACTTGGTTGTCCAGCACTTGGAATGGTCCTGGGTAGGGCATGGCCCACAGAGCCCCACCACTCCAGAGCAGCAATCCAGGCAACACAGAGCAGATTTTCCAGGTGAGTGCAGCTCTGTGTGCCCAAGATCATCCATGAGTCTCTCTCTCAGAGGCTCCCTTGAGACAAAACCCAAAAGCAGGAACAAACTAACTGTAGGGAATTTTTGGCAATGGCCACAGGAAGGGGACACAGCCCCTGTTTTGTCACGTAGCCAGCTGAGGGCAGATAGAGCTGCCACACATCACCATTCATTGCACTCACACAGCCTGAGGAGAGGAGTTCAGCCACAGCCACTCATAAGGGCCTCATCAGCTCCAGAGAGGAAGGCCCTGGAGTGATGAAAGCAGCATCACTTGCGCCCCCTTTTCCTAAAACATCCCTGGCCTGCACTCTGCCTCTCCCTATACACAGATCACGGCCTCCTCTCTCTCCCAAAGTCAGCCCTGCGGCATGGCAGGGCAGGATGGAGCTGGCTTCCCACCCCAGCTCAGGAGTGAGCTGGAATGGATGCTGTGAGGCTCCTGTGCCTCCTTGGGGAGCTGCACTATGGGCCCCCTTCCTCAACCCAGCATTACTACTCTGCTAGCTCCGTGGTGAGGGCAGTGGCAAGGTGAGGGGCATCAGAGAAGCAAAGTGCATTGGTTCAGCTGCTGCAGCAGAGTGGAGGGAGAACACCTGTGGCAGGCACCACTCAGTGCACAGGTTGGGTGCACGGTTGCCTAATGACAGAGCCGTGGCAAAACGCTGCCTTGTTATCTCATTGCCAGTTTTATTTTAATATCCATCTGAAACACTCAGAACACAAAACCTTGTCTGTAAGATTACAAAACGCTCGAGCACTCCTGCAATTTGGATGGCAGGGGATCAATTATTTGGGCATGGCTTTGCATATAATAGCCTGCAACAGATTGTAAAGTTTCCCAGTTAGCGAAGCGGTTATGAAGGCTGAGCAGAAAGCCATGGCTGCAGAGTGGTGGAACGGGGCCATCTGGACCTGGAGACACACTGCTGGCTGCAGGGGGAAGGAGTGCAGGGAGGGGACTCCTTCAGCTGAATGCCAGAAGTGCTTGGACGAATGAGTGATGTTCACAGAGCCTGCTGTAGCTGAAAGAGGTGGTGTAAGAAACAGCATCCAAGAACAGAAACACAAATACAAATATGAAAACATAGAGAGAGAGAAGTGGTCCAAGAACAAAAATAAACATAAATACAAATGTAAATATAAGAGAGTGAGAGAGAGAAGTGATGGAAATTGTTTTGCTGAGATAGAAGTTCAGAGTTCACTTCCACATGATTCCTGTGAATTCCGGGAGTCCAAATCACTGCATTCATTTAATGATTCCAAACAGATTATTTTTAAAAGTCCTCGAAAGCTTTCCCAAACAGACTCCCATCCAGCCAAAACCCAGCTGGCAAAGCTCCTGAATGCGAGGAGAGACTTATTTGTCACTTCTCAGCAATGAATACTCAGGCTTATTTCGTTGCAAGGAGAAATAAGTCAGTGGTTTTGACCATCCAAAGTGTCAATCACTGCCCTAAAATGACAGAACCAAAAGTCATTGCCATGAAGAGCTCCAGAAACCACCTCCTTTACAGCACATTCCCAAACGCAGCACTCGGGTGTGCCATTCCCAGCCTCTCTCCAGATGATCAGTTCCAAGTTCCCCCAACTCATCCTGTCTTCCACCCTGCTCCCCACCACCATGCCCAGGGCATCGTGCCAGCTGCACCCCTCCAGCGTCAGGCAGGCACTGGCCTCGTGCTTCTCTTGCAGCATTTCACCACCATCACGCCCACGCCTGAGCGTGGCACAGCAGGAGGAGTCACACTTGGGAGCCCCTCGCAGAGCCGAGCAGCCCTGTGCAGGGCAATGCCCGCTCCCGGGGCTCCCGAGCGGGCTCTGCACACACACAAGGCTCTTGCCCATCGGCTCGTTAAAGATGCAGTGACCGAGCGGTTCCGTACAGCAAACGGAGCCGAGAGCCCGGGAGGCTGCTCGGCAGAAGGGCGGTGGCCAGAAGGGGATGCGGCCACGGCAGTCTACAAAGTAAATGAAAATGACATCAGGAGTTATTTTTCTCCTACTTTTGGAGAATCAGCCAAGCAGGAACATCAAAGTAATCCATGAGCCTGGTCATTCCTGTAACTCATTGGTATAAATCAAAACCCAAGCCTGTGGTGGAGTCAGGTAGAAAATCATCTTCTAGAGACATCCAACTGAGCTCAGCAAAGGAGAAAAGGCTGACACAACATCTTTAAACATTTTTAATTACCCTGTCAGGATGACAATTACGGAGCTAATTATTAGGAAGACAATACCAGATATACTGAATAGCAGCACATCAACAATGTTTTTATGTAATTATGCAATTTAATGAATTGAAGGCTACAGTAATAGGCTATATCTGGTTAATTAGAGACTCCCTTTCTGCTAATAATGCCATTTATTTTCAGTTCACTATATTTGCTTTTTCTGTAAAACTGGGCCTGTTTCCACAGACGATGAAGGACTCTTCACCACAGCTCGTGTGCCACTTCTCTTATTAATGGGATGTAGACTTTTTCCTGAAGTGGACAGTGAAGTCCAGCTGGCTTTTCTTCCATTTCCAGGCTGGCCCTATACCCTAATAGTGGGTGACATCCTGGGGCTGCTGTTGGCATCCAGCCTGTCCAAAGCCACTGAGCAGGACCCTCACAGAATCACAGGATGGCAGGGTTTTAAAGGATCTCTGGACATCATCTACACCAACCCCTCTGCTAATGTAGGTACACCTAAATCCTCCTCCCCTAGAAGCTGCACTCCAAGCCCAAACCCAGTTCATACCAAGATGTGGGCAGAAAGACCCTTCCCAGTCCAGGAAATACCCAGTGACATGTGTGCCCATCTCTGGAGCTCCAGCAGATGAAGGTTGGCCAGCAGTACCCATCAGACCCTGCATCCACATCTCAGCTAGCCCCAGACTCACTCCCAGGGCTGCTGAGCACTGTGCACAAGTGCAGGGGGGGTTGGCTGGTGGCTGCTCCTCTAGCACAATCCACAGGAAGGAAAATAAATAATTGAAACATTTTTTGCTTCCAGAGAAAATTTTGGGAGGATTCGAAGCTTCTCAATGCCTCATTGTTGAATGAGAATTGTCTGATAAATTATTGAATGTATTTTAAATGTACTCACAGGAACCATTTTAAATCTTCCTTTTTTTTTCCCCTTCTTTTTTGAAATAATAAACCTGCTTACATTTTTTAATCACTTAACAATATTTCCTGCTAATTGTTATCTGGAGATGAAGGCTCTGCCTGCCACACAAGCCCACCAGCTTCAGGAGCCTCTAAAGGGAAGAACCAGCTGCAGGGAACCTCATGGCCACACTTCACGCTGATGTAGCTCTCACATTCCAGCTTCTCACAGCATTCCTCAGGTGGGCTCTGCCACACCAGACTGTCCCTGAGGATCAGAGGCTCTGAAGAACAGGACTGGTCCCATTATTTGCACCTCAGCTCATACTCCTATCTCTCCCCACTTTCCTTGTCACTCAGGCTGCTCCATGTTAGCTTGCATCCTGTTTTCCTCCTCCTCTAAAAAATGTGGCCAGGAAAAGACAGCAGTGGTGGAGAGCAGGACCAGGAAAAAGTGAGATCTACAGAAGGTATTCCATAAGGACAAGAGAAGGTAACTTAGACGCAAAGAACAAAAAAATCACACTAGGACAGCAGCTCCTTCTGGACAGAAAACAGCTTAGAAATTGCACTCACCCCATCACTTCTGCAGAGAATGTTGTGGAGACACATCTGCTGCCTCTTGTTCTCCTGCAGATGGACAGCAGTGGAGCTGCAGCTCACACAATGCCCATGACCGAGGAGCAGCTGGGACTGAGCAGTCTCCTGGTTGGGCACAGAGGAAGTACCCATCACAGCTGAGGGGGGCAAAGAGGAACACAGATACAAGCTAAATGTGGGCAATATTGTTGCCCACCCTGATTAAGTGGGCAATAGAAAGAAACTCACTTAAAGGGCTGCCCAAAGCTCGTAGAAAAGGGACTCTTGGATCACAGGCACAACCTGCAGTGCTGCTCCCCCACCAAAGGTAGGTTTGGAAATGTGGGTGGTGAAGCTTCTGATGTCTCTTTGAGTCAGACAGAGCCACTGTCACCATAGGTTCTTATAGGCACTGCTTTAAGTGCTGCCCACCTCTGAGGGAAAGCTCAGCTCCTGGCTTTTCACGTCTCCTTAGGCAGAAGTACCTCTGTCCAGACAGGGACTGCAGACCTGCCAGCCAGCCCACACACACCATCTGCCAGCCCCAAACACCCCTGCTCTTTTGCTTTGGTCTCAGTGGCTCATTCAGCTCTTTTTACGGAATGGGTCAGCAGGTCACAGACAAAACCAGCAGCATCACCCCAGAAGCAGCGGGAAATGTACACACCACACGTCAGCTTGCTCAGGACTGGGGACACCTGGGTCCCAGCATCCACTTGAGCTGGAAAAGGAAAGATGCCAAATTAACTTCTCTAGTGCCCAGAAACAAAGAATTTACAGAAAAGAGGATGAAGGAGGTGCCTGTTTCTGTACCAAGCACTGGTGGGACTTGCAAACTATCAGAGTCTTATGCTGGTCAACTCAGTTGCATGGACCAGCTCCCCAACCAGGGCCAGGTGTCCCCAGGGCATGGAGGAGCTAGGTAGATCCCCTGCCAGGAAACACAGCAAGATCTGACAAATGAAATCTCCAAAACCCTCTTATCACATCTGCAGTTTGCTGGCATTAATGGCACAAATATCTGGCAGGTGAGCTCCCTGCAGAGTTTTACAAGCTTTTCCTACTGTGCACACCCAGACACACTAAAGGGTTCCCCAGCTAAGTGAACAATGCTGCTAGGAAGGGGGGGGAAAAATTCAATAATCTACTTGTAAATTAATAAAATCATGGCAATTGTGAAAACATCCTGGACTTTGGTTGGCCTGGAGATTTATTCAGTCCTGCTGGCTTCCCAGTCGAGGCAGAAAAGATCATAAAGCTGCCAAGAGAAATGCCTCTGCAAAATGTTCCAGGCTCAGCCATAACATTCCCCTACCTGCTGGCATAACAGCCAAAAAAGGCCAAGAGCTGAACCTGCAAACCTCATGCCCTCAGTCCATGCCAGCAGCTGCTCAGTGGCATTAACCCTGACAAGAGTTGACTCTTCCGCAGTTTGGATTTGATTCGGGAGGATCTTTCAAAGCTTTATTCTTTCTAGGAATGGGAAAAGCCTCAAACTGTGTTACAAGCCCATCAAAAGCATCATGGTCCACAAGGGAGTGATGGGAAAGCTGTTACAGAGATCTGGGCTGGGCACCAGCTCCTGTTTGCAGCCAGTCCAAGTTCCTCACTGTGCTGGTTCACCACTTGCTCTAACGCTGGGAGCCTTTGTCAGGCACTTCCAGGATGCACCTCCCTGACCCCTGAGCTGCCATTTTGCTCCTGGTTTCACTTCAGGTTGCACCTTCAGACAGGAAGACAACTGTGTCAGCTAGGACTGCTGGTGGATCTCACTTCTCTATCATCAGAAACAAGGAACATGGAGATTTGACCAGGCAAAGCTTCTTCTCTGAGCTGCCCCATCCAAGCCAAGTCAGAGAATTCGTCATAAGTCAGTAGTACCAAAGCATTTAATCTCTGAAGACAAATCAGCATGACAGACCATGAGGCTCTCTCCATGGCAGTGGGGGACAGGAGTCAAAACTGCTTCCAGCCACCCTGCAGCAGTAACTGCAACACTGAGTTTCCCCGAGAAGAGCCCTTGCTGAGTTGCAGGGGTACAGCACAGGCATCAGCCATGCCACATGCCCCATAATGAACAGCACACACAGGGCATGAGCCCCAGCTTGACACCGCAGCAGCTAGGGCAGGGGTGCAGGCAGCAGCCATGCTCTGTGTGGGAGAACAGTGCTGGCAGCAGCAGGTGTCTGAAGTGATGGCCACACTCCTGCTCCTGCCCATTCACCAGGCCAGGCACAGTTCTCCTGCCCTGCTCTCACACTGCTGCCTTGAGACAGCAGATCTCCTGTGGTATGAGCTCAAGGCATCAGCTCCAACCCTTCAGGGAATTTCTGAGCTCTGTAGCTACCTCTGGGATTCCCAGGACCAGCCACTGGTACAAAACCTCTCTGACTCTCACAGCAAAAGAATTCACAGCACTCTCCCTGGGTTTAGAAGTGCTCCAGCACAGGAGATCCACACTCTTTATCAGTAACACCATTACATGATAGGCTGTCTAGGTGACAGGGACGCTGCTGGGATCTCTGCTGGGATCTGGACTGAGAGAACCCTGCTGCCCTGTCCTATGCTAGGCTGACTCTGCAGGCTCGTTGCTTTGATGAAACAACCCCAGCCCTGCCCCTGCAAAGCCAAACACAGCCAGCAGCACCAATTCACACTGCCCAGCTCTGATGGCAAGAAAGATGAACCAAGAGCTGGCACACAGACGTCTAGCATGGGAGGTTTTGTCTGCAGAGGCACACGGAGGAGGCTGCATCCAGGGACTGGCACAGGCTGAGCACAAGAGGAGGGCAAGGGCTGCAGTCAGACCTTGCCAAAGATTTAATAGGAGAATGATCCAGAACCAGCACTTCGTCTCAGGAGCAGCAGCATTTAATTTCCATTGGGGAATGCTCAGCTAGCTGATTTTATGACAGTCTGTCTTTTTTATATATATATAAAATTTGTGAGTGAATTTAGTGCTTGTGAAACCAAAAGAGTAATAGCACTGGCAAGAGCCAGGGATAAGGTGGAAAGATGGACATGAGGCAACACAGCACAGTGTGCAGCACCCCTTGGGCCACACTCAGGAGAGCAGCCCTTCTCTGCCAGCTCTCCAGTCCCTCAGCAGAAAAACCTCCACCAGTCCCAGTGTCATACTCATGAAAGCTGAAGTTGCTCGTGCCTGTGGTGCAAGTGATGCCAATGAAGATATATGCATCTCTGCCTGCCAGACTCCATTGTTTGGAGACAGGACATCTCCAGAGTGATTAACCAAACAATCCCAAGAGGCAGCAACAGGGAAAGGAGTGTCTCATTCACTTTCCCTCCAAACTAGGCATAAGAAGAACAGAGCTTCTCCTTCCTGCACAACAGAGCCTCAGCTCTCCTGCTGCAGTTTTCATCCTCCTGCTGCTCCTCATTTTGGGAAGGTCCAGTACTGGGAACTGCATCTGCTGGGCTTTTAAAGCATCTAGAGTGCACTCAAAGAACCAGCTGCACTTTACCTTCTAGCTTTTGCTGCTGCAGGTCGTCCTGGGCACCTGGTTCCTCCTACCCCTCCTGCTCAGGCAGGTCTTTGGCAGGAGATCAGACTGGATAAGTAAAGCCATACCCCTCTGGTCTGGAACCCATGAACAGTCAAATTTTGTATCTGAGCTTGGTTTCTGTCTAGTGATCAACCATAGCCAGCAGTACAGGCTGAGTGGGACTGCACAGACCCATGAGGCAAGGTGAGAGGCCAGCAGAGCTGTGAGCAGCAAGAGTAGGAGAGATGGTCACGGCGCAGCAAGGCAGGAACTGCTTAGGCACAACAGGCACAAAGCTAGCACCAGTCTACAGCAAGCATAATCCCATTGTCCCTGAGCACGAGCCCCTGATGCCAGAAACTGGTGTCCTGGAGGGCACTCGCAGAAAGGAGGAGGGAGGACCCTGGTGCTGAGGAGCTGACCCTGAACATAGCAGAAGCCAGTTTTCTGCTTTTTCTGCAAGCCAAGAGGAGGAAGAGGGAAGGCAGAAAGCAGAGTAGTACTACAGGCTTCAGGGACACAGTCCTGGCACTAAGGAATGGCCCTGGGGTCCTCAGGGCCAGAAAAAAGAGCTGTGGCATGGCCAGAGCACAAAATGCAGCAATGGCTCACCGGGCTGGTCCACTGGGCTGGCACGATCTAGTCCTTTTTGGGCTCCTCTTTGCTGAGGTCACTCAGCAGCAGGTGCCACCCAGCCACCACCAGTGGAAGCAGCTGATACTCATGGATGTAGTTGTCACTCACAGACACCATAGTTGTCCTGGAGCTCCCACCCAGATCTCATTCCACCGAGGGGCCTGGGTGCCCCACCCCATTCTTGTCTGCTGACCGTGGATGGAATCAACTCCCTCCCACCCCAGCACAAAGATATTTCTGATGCCGGGGGTGGTAGGCTGCAGGGCAACAGTAAACTTCTGCTTTCCCGATTCCAAATGCTTTTGCAGAGCTCCATCTAGGGGGGATGTTGCTGGACAAGGTTGCAGAGCAAGACAAGGTACCAGTAAACAAGTAAATGGCTCCTTCCCCTGGCCCGAGGCCTCTTGTCACACATTTACCGTGCTAATTAAAAAGGGAGGGAACAGCCCATAAATTTTACAGTTTATTCTAACTTCAGTTCCATCTGGTTTTAAAAGAGCTGATGAAGGTAAGTGCATCTGTGCAGACCACTGGAGCACCGCAGACAGAAAGCCAGAACGTTTAATTAAATGTTATTCTAGGAATAAACCCCAGCCCTCATCGGGTGAGACTGAATATTAAAGCAGCAGTTTCCAGCTGGAATCAGAGCCTCCTGCTACAGGAAAGCAAAAATAATCCCAGCTGCTGACACCAACGTCCCTCAGAAAACAGTGGAAAAAAGCCCATGGAAAGGCAAAGAACTGCCCCATGGGGACAGCATCTCCTCGCCGGGTCCTCCAGGCACACTCCACTGGCAGTTGGCATGGCAGTAGGCAGCCCAAGTCCTGCAGGAGATGGTGTGTCCCCAGGCATTTCTTCTTCGGGCAGCATGGATCAGCACAGAGGGGCTGCTGGCTTCCAGGAGCAGGGGTTTGGGTGCTTGTATGGTCTTGGGCAGTTCTGAGGCTGTTTGTGGGCACAGGAAAGCTTTGCCTACCTGGAGGCGAAGGAAAGGGAGAGCAGTCTCTGTCATGCAGCTGTGCCAGCCCCAGTCTAGCAGAAACACTGCCACAAGGCTGTGCCCACCAGACAGGTCTGTAAGCATACACAAAGCAATGTCACCCTCACTCTGATCTGCTTCCCCTAGGCATCACCAGCTTCTCCCACAGCCCTTCCAGCAGCACTGGCACTCGAGGCTCTGCTCCCTGCAGGTCCCTGCTGTGCTGGGTCCCAGACCCAGCTGAGAAGCAAGAGCAGCCCACACAGCTCACAGTAGGCCTGGCACCTCCCAACCCTGCTGCTCACTGAGCTGCCAGGGGCTGTGTTGGAGAAAGATTCTGGCACAAAGCTGCAGCAGCAAACTGCAGCTCAGGCTGTGGATGCCCCTGGGGAGTGGATGCAGCAGATCCACCTGCATCCTGCAGGATTTTGGTTTCCAAGTGGCTGGCAGTGGCTGGTTCCATGGTGTCACCCCCAGGATGAGAGGATAGCATTCGGCAGCTCAAATCCTCTGCTATTGCCGTGCCTACAGTTGGAGGTCTTCGCCTATGCAGATATTACTTCTCCTTTGCTCAGAGGTCTCTCTCTCTAATTTAATACTTCCCCAGTATTGCAAAATTCATAACCTGGGCTCCTCCTGAGGAGCACAGCTGCCATGGCAGCCCGTTCTCCATCCTTCCTCCCCATTCCTGCCTGAGGAACACTGGGCATTGCCTGGGATCCCCCTTTTGTCCAGGGCCAGGCTGCCACTGCCTGCTCCAGCCCAACAGAGCACAGGGCAGAGGCTCTGCCTGCAGGGCCTCCCTCCTCCACTGCTCCTCACCAGGTCCCCAGCCTGAGCCTTGACAAATCTCTGATGTTAACAGGATTAGCCAGGGGGGCTGGCAGCTGGGGTGCCCTTTGCCGGTACTGTCAGATCAAATAGTTGCTAATTGACCAGCGTGTCTCTTTTTGCTGAGCTATTAGCAGCGGCACCAGGGCAGCTCTCTGACATTAATTATCTGTGAGTTAGCAGTGTCTGAAAGCATAAATAATAGTTTGCCATGATGTCAGGGTGGGCTCAAGCATTGCAGGCACACTAGGGCAGCTGATGTGGCTCCCAAGCTCTGGGTGCCATCACCGGGCCCTTCAGCCAGGAAGGTGCTGGGCAGAACGCAGAGCAGTCTCAAAAACACTCAGTTTGGTCAGACTGTCACAGTCCAGGGACACTCTCCTTTTTGGACCCATTTCATCAGTGACTGCAGCACAAGGGACAAGAGCTCACTGGCAGGGCCCACAAAGGATGTTCCTCCAGCAGACCATCACCACAGAGAGAGGACCAAACACAGCAAACCTCAGCACACCTTCCCTTTCCTGGCAGATCTAAGAGGTTCCCTTTAACTCAATCAGGGTCTGACTGTCCCCACAACAGCCACCTCTGGGATGAGCAGAGCTCAATAGTCAGTAAGCAAAGGAATTGCTGCAATGCAAAGAGGCTCCAGGCACTCCTCGCTGCTGAGAGGGCTGGGACAGCTTTAACACACAACTTATCTGCATTTCACACACGCGTTTGCATTGAGCAAACACTCCTCTGAAAGACTGAATCCTTGTGGCCTCATTGTTACACAGCTCCTGGACCCCAGGGGGTTGGATTATTTGATCTCTAGAGGTCCCTGCCAACCACTGCATTCTGAGAAATTCCCCAGCTTGGTCCTTCTGGCTCCTCAAAGGCTCAGGCACTTGAACTGCTGCCTCCCCCGGCACCCTTGAATGAGGTTTCCTTCTGCCTGACTGCTGGGCGTGTATATGATCCCGATCAGTGCTTCCCAACACAGAATTCTATGCTCTGAGAGGAGGCAGACCAAGTCCTGGCATCTGGAGCAGCACCTGCCAGCTCCCACATCCAAGAGGAGATTGGCTGGAGCACAGCATGGGTCCATTGGGATGAGGGACAGTAGCTGTCTGTGCAGACATCTCCCTTAGCCAGGAGGAGCCAGGCTGCCTCCCTTCCTCCAGAAGTGATTTGAGATTATGTCACCATGTCATAATTGATACAAGGGCTGACATTAGGTGAGAATTAACTAATTATTTTCACAGGTTAATCCAAAGGTTGGGCCCCAGATTGTCTGCCTCAAATGATGACTGTGGGCACTGCACAAGAGCCAGCCGGGGGGACTCCAGAAATGCGCTTAGTGGAGCCTCTTTCTGTCCCTCAGAAGCTTGTTTGTGTAACAGCAGTGCATTTCTGCCAAAGTCAATTTTTTATGGAATAAGACAGTGCCACACAGCATGAACTCATCTACAAGGGGAGCAAACCGCCTGCCCTGGCGTCACCAGTGTGTCCCACACTGACCCCCTCTCCCCACCAGAACTCCCATCTGGGACCATCAGCACCACCTCACTGTGCCTCTCTCCTCTGCCTCAAGCAGAGCACCTCAGCACCAGCCATCCCAACCTGCACCCACCAGTGGTGCCAGTCTGGGGCTGCCGGTGCCCCTCACTTCTCCCATCTCATCCCAGCTCTGTGCCAAGCCACACGGCAGGCACTTTGGGAAGTCACATCCAGGAGGAAATGCAGGCAGTCTCCAACCCACACTTCGCTCCTGCCAGTGCCAAGCTCATACATGGGAAGGATCTGGCTGTCATCAAGCTCTTTGCCTGCATCTGCTTGGTTCCAGGAAGCCTGGAGGTTCCTCAGCCTGCTGAGGACAGATGGGGCTGTCAGCAGCATCCACAATTTTTCTCCTGCTTCCCTGCGGGTGCTGGCACCTTTGGTGTCCCCAAGCCCTGTCACTGTAGCTGGCCCAGGCTGCTTTTCTCTAGCAGTTTCATATAATTTCCACAGCACTGAACCAGTGTCACCTCCCAAGGGGCTGGCTCCATCCCTGGGTGACAGGCAGGGAAGGACAGCCCCTTGCCACACACCCCCTCACCCTGCCCATGACTTCTTTCCATGGGCTTCTGTCTCTTCCTGGCTTTTCTGACAGAGAGGAAGAGTGTCTCCAGTCCATGACATCAGACCTGCCAGGAGCCTGCTCCTCCAGCCACCACCATGGCCAAGGCTTGCAAAAGCTGGAAATAACCTCAGATTTCTTCCTGGGAACATTCTGCCCAAAATATATGCAGTCAAAACAGCATTTCTCTGGTAAAGAATCAAGGGCACCCATTTTCTGCCTTGTTCAAGCCATGACAGAAGCAACCAGAACTTTTACACAACCCCTGCCATGAGCTCATGGAAGCAACTCATGGTTCTAGATAGCTAAACTCACCTGTGTTCTCCCTAGTGCCATCAGCCAGCTTCATCTCGTGAGCACCAGCAAGACAAGAACATTGCTAAAGAAGATGGAGTGGTGAAGAATAATTCCCTTCCAACTCTAGAAGCAGCTCCTAGGAAGCCTAGCTGGGCTGTGAAATTACAAGTATGGGTGGCTGCTCTGGTGCAAGGCACAGCAGCACAGGGTCCAGAGCTGGCACTCTGCCTTGGGGACAGTCTGCAGGAGACTTCTGCATGTTCCCACTAATGTGGAGCGAATCATCCCAGCGGCAAAGCCACAGGCACTTCCCTTGTCCCCACTCTCCTCCTGTATTTAACCTTAACCTTGGGAGCCATTAAATTCTTGTTCTGCTGAAACAACCTGTGGGTTCAGGCACAACAAAATCAGTGCAGTTGGCTTCTGTCCCCTCAAGGCAAGCTGATGCCCACTAGCCAATGGGCAGTGCCATGAAACACAAGGCCCTCCCTGGTATTTCACCAGCTACCCACCCAGGCAAGACGTGCAGCAGTCAAACAAGCTGGGCTCATCTTGGGCTGGATGTTGGGTACTTTGAGGGAATTCAGACCCTTAGCCAAAGGTAGATGGATCTGACCTTCTGGAGTGTAATTGTAACAATCTTGCCATTTTTATTCCCTAGTAATTGAAATATTTCAAGAACTAAATGACCCAAGGTCATTAAACTTTGTGAAGAGATTGCTGCAGGTATTTCCAGACATCTATCAAAAGCTAAGTCACCACAACTGCCTATGGCTGGGGAAGAGCATGGGTTGGCAAACAGTAAATTGTACTGTTTTATATCCCTTCAGATTTTCTGCTGAGGTTTCCTAATTTTTCATATCCAATTTGATGACCATATTAATTAAAATTTCACTTGAATAAGAGGTACTTTTATCCTCTTATCACTTCATCTGATATGAAGAATGAGCCTGCTGGAAAATAGCATGAAGACAGATACCTAATGCAGGGGTTTTAAACCAGTTTCTGATTTAAGGCAGGTCACTTTTGGGGGCTGCTTCTGCTTGCCTGTGATATCTGAAAGAGACATGTAAAAACGTTTCTTGGTTTTGTTTTCTCTGTCTGCAGCTGCACAAGCTGTGGCTACACAAACATGTGGAGAGGAAGGTCTGGGATACCTTCCCCTCATTTCTGGTCTTATTAGTATCTGTCACAGAAGCAATGCAAACAATGAGATGCTCTTAAGCAAAGGTACTGAAGAACCTCTCTCAAACTGGGGACATCCTACTGTCACCTGCCCCTGGGAAGGCTCAACAGTGTCCTGCTCAGCTCCTGCCTGGCACCGTACTAGGCCCTTCCTGTCCTGCCTCTGGCAGGGTTAGACCAGGCTACTACCTGTGTCTCTCTCTCTGGAGATATTCAAGACCCGCCTGGATGTGTTACAGGGCAATCTGCTCTTGCAGGGGGGGTGGACTAGATGATCTTTTGAGGTCCTTTCCAGCCCCTAACATTCTGTGATGCTGTGACCCAGTGGCATCCCCACCTGACCCCAGGCAGGTGCTGCTGTCCAATGGAAACCCAGACTGTTTTGAGTTGTGCTTTGCACCAGCACAACAACATTGACAGCTTCATGCATCCCTGTGTGTCCCCTCTGGACAGCAGCAGCATGATGGTCATGCTCTGAGAGATGGGCATAGTGCAAGCAATAAAGTTCTCACTGGCCACCACCCAGTAGCCCCCTGCTGGGGTCTTCCCAAGCCCAGGGTGCTGCAATGCAGTATCTGCTCCCAGGAGGACCCTGTCTGCAGGACTCTGCTCTGCTGCTCATCTTAGAAGTGTGACACAAACTTCTATCACAAGATGAGACTGGGGGGGGGAAGGTTGTTTTGTCATTCCTTTTGCTTTGTTTCTGTGAGAGAGAGAAAAAAATAATCAAACCACAGCTAACACGATCAGGGTGTACACGGTGAGGAGGCCAGAATGCTGTGAAATCACATAAAAGATTTGATCAGAGTCAATATCAGCTGCTGAGCTGTAATAGCGTTTGTGATTCTCCTAACAGGATTTTAATTTTATGTTTATTATTTGGGGACTAGCAGAGTCCAGAAAAATGCCTGCATGGTGGTGCAGGCCCCCTTCCCTCTGCCCTCTGGAAGGCTGGGAGACTCCAGCACAAAGCAAGCTGACTTTCAGTTTTAATTTTTGCTGGTGTTCCCCAGGCTTGGCAGGAGAGTGTGAACTTAATTAAAATCAATGGAGAAAAAGATGGGATAAATCACACTTGGAATATTCTCCGTGCCTGCATGTAAGCGCAGCGCACAGCTCCTGCCAGCACCCCAACAGCAGCTCCCTTTAGGAATGGAGGAGCCTCCTGCCCTCCTCCACTCTCTCCAACACCCACAGTTCTTCCCAGCATCCCCTTAAGGGCCTGCTCCCTTGCTCCTTCTTTTCCAGGATGGGATGGTTGGAAGCAGCTTGTGAAGATGCCTCCACAGAGCCTGCTGGTGGGGACAGTACTGGGCAAGCAGCACATTCCCAAGGGTGCCCCCTCAGGCCAGCCCTGCAGACCCCCTGCCCTTGTGCTATGACCCAACAGACCCCAGCTCCACCTCAAATCCATTTTCCCTTTTGCTCTGGTTTTTGCATTTTCCAGGGCTGGAGGAGAGTTGTTTCATTATTATTCTCAGTCGGGAAACTTGGCTTAGAAGCACTTTGTTGTGCTTCCCACAGCAACCCACAGCATCACCCTTCACTCTCCTGCAACAATCTTCTGCAAAGCAAGAGCTGGAACACGTGGCCAGGGCAGAAGTGAGGTTGCACCCCATGCCATTTCAGCTTTTGAGAGGCCCATCACAGGCCAGAAAATGGGGGCAAAGGAACAGAACAGAGGAGCAGCAGGAAAGAGGACATGCCAAGAGAGAAGCTGCTGGAGGAAGCAGCCTGCTCATGGCCAAATGTGCTGTTCAAGGCAATCTCTGATTGTTTTTCCCAAGCACTAGCAGCCTCTTAGAGTCACCCACTAGCAGATGTTGATGGACCTTGGAGCTTTTACCACAGCTGGCAGAATTTAATTGCCATTCACAGTGTGAGCTTGACGGGTTCTGAAGCACCCACCAGCCCTTGTGTCCTCCAGGCTGTTGCCAGTGGTGTGACTGCCCCAGCACATGGCAGGAAACACTCTGGAGAGCTCTGATCCCATGTCCAGGGGCACCTTTGGTCTCGTGCTCCAGGGCCGCCATGGTGCTGTGCCCTGGAGCAGCACTGCACAGATGATTTGATGGAGGCACTCATGTGTTCCTTCTCTGCTGAGAGCAGACATGGCACCCCTGCTCCGCAGCTCCTGCAGTGCCACTTTCTCCAGGCCTCTCTGGATGGTACAAGCAATATATGGGGCTGCAAAGCAGAGAGGTGGCCTGTTGGTGACCTGAGCCTGCAAAACTAGAAGTGGGTAGATTCAGACTGGCTGTTAGGAAAAAGTTCTTCACCATGAGGGTGGTGCGACACTAGAACAGGTTGCTCAGAGAGAATCACAGAATCATAGAATGGTCAGGTTGGAAGGGACCTCAAGGATCATCCAGTTCCAATCCCCTGCCATAGGCAGGGACCCCTTCCACTAGTACAGGTTACTCAAGGCCTCCTCCAACCTGGCCTTGAACACCTCCAGGGAGGGAGCAGCCACAACCTCCCTGGGCAACCTCTTCCAGTGTCTCACCACCCTCACCACACACAGGAAGTTAGAACTTCCTCCTAACATCCAGTCTAAATCTCCCCTCTGCTAGTTTAAACCCATTGCCCCTC
>VWYK01102142.1:965-17043 GCA_013399775.1 Semnornis frantzii
GCTAGTGGGAGGTGTCCCTGCCTATAGCAGGGGTTTGGAACTGGATGATCCTTGAGGTCCCTTCCAACCTTACCATGCTATGATTCTATGATTTGTCAGTACTCTCATATGGTTGTTTTAGTGAGGATCTGAGTAGCAGACAGAAAAAAAATAATCTGGTTGACTAAAACTGCTAGTAAAACATTATAAAAGTACCTGGTTTGCACAGAATTTATTTACATAATCATGCAATTTTGGGCCTTTCTTCCTCCTGTTGTTAAATCTAAAGAGCTTCACAGACACTCCAGACATACATAGAGTACCCAAAAGCCTTTGGAATCATAGAATCATAGAATGGTTTCGGTTGAAAGGGACCTCAAAATCATCTAGTTCCAAGCCCCCACCATAGGCAGGGACACCTCCCATTAGAACAGGTAGCTCGAGTCCTCAAATGGAATGGTAGCACACTTTTAATAACATCTGTGGCAGACATTTGACATAGTCATAACCCTTACAAGAAACTCTAAACATCTACCTTCAATAAAACATAAAACAATTTCACTGTTAGCTTAACTTGCAGGAGATTGTTTACAACAGAACATGGCAAGAGTCCCTGGCCACCAACTCGTGCCTCTTTGGGAGTATTTGTATTGGGCAAAAGCCACTAAGGACGAAAGAGAAAACTAAAAATGCATCTGAAGGTGACTGTTACTTGCTTCTATAAAATACACCGACTTCATTTCTGAATCATGATTTTCTGCTAAGGCAAAGATAAAGTTTCTCTACGTAGTTAAGCATAATAAACTGAACATATGCTAAGTGAAGACTGGAAATATTTAGTTTCATTAATAGAAGTTAATGATGGTGTTGATTTCTCTCTTCCAGTCTCTCAGCCCACTCCCTTCTCCCCCCAAAGAGCTGTGCAGCGTAGCTACTTCAGTGCATTAGTTATTGCTGCTGTGCCTTCTTGCACTTGTGACTGAGTTATTCACAGTACTTACTTTGAGTGTGGTAGTATTCCCTTCCTAAGAAAGTACTACTATTTTTTTATTCTCTAAGTCATTCTAGTGCATGTCACTGGAAGAGACAGCAGGTCAGGCACAGGGTGCAGGACTCAAGCAGCACAGAGCAAACCTGACATACACATAGCCCAGAGGCAGTGGCAGCCACCCAGAGGCAGTGGCAGTCCCCCAGAGGCAGTGGCCTCTATTTCTGCATCTCCTTTCCTCAGAGTCCCAGCCATAGGGTTCAAACATGCAAGAAGCAATGAAAAAGGAACTAAATTTTGACCTAGCTACTCTCAGCTGGAAAATACTGATGAAGGAATCATTGCATCACCTATTACTGAGAGCAGTGCCGAGGTTGCTTATGGCCAGGTAGACCTCACACAGCCACAGTTCCCTGTCACTGAATCCTGTTTGGGGTAGCTTTGGGAAAGAAAGTGTCAGGATGGAAGTCATTCCATAAAGAAGAAGTAATATTTGAATAAATGTTGTTGAAGCATTGCACTTACCTTATTTCTAGAAGAATGAAACTCTTTATCACCACTGGGATTTTCACCTGTGTGTGGTGAAGTCCTGAAAATTCTCTAGAGACGTGATAGATATAAATGGAGTGCAGAAAGATGCACTCCTTAATTTAAATACATCTTCTGAAGCTAAACTGTCAAACGTGCAACAGACACGACAAGTTTTGCTATCACAATCTGACAAAATGAAGCCAAAACGGAATGGTATGAAAATACAAAACATCACTGCTTACCTCCTGCCAGGATTATGTGTACCAGAAACAATTATGAGGCCAAATAATCCCTCACATAGATTGAACTTCATTTCGTATGAAAGACTAGCCCAAAAATATTTGCTCCATCAGTGCCAGGAAAGTTCTGTCTTGCTGCTGCGAATGGGATTTGTGTGTGGGTTTCACACCCTGTTAGTCTCTATTTGTATGATTAATCTGATTTAGGTCAAAGAAAAAATAAGACAAGAAATAAATTCACTCAATAATCCTGAAATTATATGTGGCAGATGCCACATACCCAATAGCCATTACTGGTTTAAAAATAAGAATTAATAATCATACAAAACATGTAAAGAAAAGTACTTAAACTCCACCGAGAAAAATCATTCCATTTTAGGCATAACACTTCTTTCTCCTAACATTTAGTCAATACATGAATTTTAAGTGGAGGATAAATTACCACTCCTCAAAAAGAACATGCAGTTTCATAAAGCTGAAGTGAACAACCTCCCCAGGAAATCCATCATGAAACATTCGATTTGCTAAAGCAGAATGAACTATGCCTGGTCTTTTTTTTTTTTTTTTTAAAGGATTTTTCCACTGGATTTCCAGTGGGTCAATTTATAAAAGAGCCATGACTTGTGTGCCATTAGTACTCAACTTGCTTTACAGAAAGATCTTGTAAGCAGAAATGGAATAAAATCATCCTTGGATATAAAAAGAAAACCAAAACCCCCAAAACATTTCCTTGCCAGGTTAGGATGTTAGCTGCTACAGTGACTCCAGCCTTTTTCAAAAATTATACCAAGTCAAATAACCACGAACAGCCTGTGACGTGGAAAAGCCCTGCAGACATGACGTTCACCAAGTTAACTTTGTGAGGGAATTCTTACATGACATGGCAGCGAAGTACTCCAAACTGGAGACAGAAAATCAGAAAGGACATCCAGAACCTGGCCGTGTAGTCACTGCTGCACTGACACCCAGGGTCTGTCTGCTTGCTGAGACGATGGAGGGCAAGGCTAAGTTGGCTGAGATGTACCTCAGGCACCACACCAGTGTTAAGGAGTCCAGGACCCCAGAGACATGAGATCCATGCACATCACCTCACGCACTTTCCTTCTTTGCCTGTCTAGGTATCTGGCTCACCAAAGACCTTGCCCGTAAACTGAAGACACTCCAAAACATGACCTAGTACTAGAGGTTGCTTTGTACATGCCATGCCCTCAGTTGTGCCAAGAGGGCCTTCCTTTCTGGCACTTCTCATGTCCATAGCATACTACTTTTAACATCTGTGAGAGCTGCCTGAGCAGTTTTTTAATTTCCGGAGACCTGTGCTTAAATGTGGAGCTGAGGAAGAAAAAGATAACAACAGAATTGATGAACTCCCTGTTGGTGCAGTGCTTAGTGAGGTTTTGTTCACCACAAAAATTCTCATCACAGTATAACAGATGTGGTATTCTACAGAACGGCTTAGGTTGGAAATGACCTCAGAGATGATAGAATGGTTTAGGTTGGAAGGGACCACACAGATCATCCAGTTCCAACCCCCTGCCATAAGCAGGGACACCTCCCACTAGAACAGGTCGCTCAAGACCTCATGCAACATGGCTTTGAACACCTCCAGGGAGGTTGTGCAGCACAGAATCATCCAATGTGATCAAAGATCACATTCTGTGATTCTGTGCTCCACAACTTCCCTGGGCAACCTGTGCCAGTGTCTCACTACCCTCACTGCAAAAAACTTCTTAACATCCAGTTTAAATCTCCCCTCTGCCAGTTTAAACCAATTGCTCCTCATCCTGTCATTACAAGACTTTGTCAATAGTCTCTCCCCAGCCCTCCTGTAGCCTGCTTCAGATACTGGAAGGCCACACCTAGGTCTCCTCAAAACCTTCTCTTCTCCAGGCTGAAGAGCCTGAAAAAGATCATCTCCTCCAACCTCCCCACCGTGGGCAGGGATATCTCTCTAGACCTAGAATCAGCTGCTCAAGGCCTCGTCCAACCTGGCCTTGAACACCACCAGGGAGGAGGCAGCCACAACCTCCCTGGGCAGCCTATTCCAGAGTCTCACCACCCTCATACTGAAGAACTTCTTCCTAAAATCCAACCTGGACCTACTGTCCCTGAGCTCCAAACCACTCCCCCTTGTCCTATCTCTAGACACTCTTATGGAGGGTGTCTCTGCAGCCTTCCTGAAGCATCCCTTTAGGTATTGGAAGGCAGCTCTAAAGTTCCCCTAGTCTTAGAATCATAGATGGTAAGGTTGGAAGGGACCTCAAGGATCATCTAGTTCAAAACCCCTGCCATAGGCAGGGAGACCTCCCACTAGTACAGGTCACTCAAGGCTTTGTCTAACCTGGCCCAGGGAGGGAGCAGCCACAGCCTCCCTGGGCAGCAACCTGTGCCAGTGTCTTCTCTTCTGCAGGTTGAACACCCCCAGCTCCCTCAGCCTATCCACATAGCAGAGATGTTCCAGCTCTTATACCCTCCTTGTGGCCCTCCTCTTGACTCACTCTAACAGTTCTGTGTCCAAATACACCAAAGCTGGTGTATTTGCTGCAAAGGGAAAAAACAGCAGTGAAGTGCCAGTCAGGCCACACTTAGCAAGTACATACATTGCAAAATGCATTTTATTAGCAATAATATTTTAATTTTAAATCCTGTACCTGGAATGATATTGCACTGAAAACTTTTGTACACATAAATTCCACAGTTGAATAGTAGATAATCAGAAGTTCATGTTGATAATAAAGAAAAAAAAAATCAAATATAATTTACTCATCTTACTGTGAAAAAAGAAACATTTGCCTGCAACTGCTGTCATAAATCCTTGGAAATGGATGAAGTGATCTGACACCAAAAAGCAGTTTTCCTGCAACAAATATTACAGATCCAGCAAAGTCAGCTTCTCCAACACTATCACTTTGTTCTCGTGTAATCCACAAGAAGCACAAGACAGGGATAATATCAAAACCAGGGTGTTTCCATCTCCCAACATCAGACATAACAGCTGCTTGTACACAGCTGCTTATTGCTTATCTCATATTGATCCTGCTATATAATATTCAGGATAGTTGATTTTTCTCCGTTAATCCATAATTTTACATTTACAACACTGCACTGCACTCCCAGTCCTCAGTTCCAAATATCTAAGTGATTCTACAGAACTTTACAACATTATTTTAGGATAGTAAAAGCAGAAACTGGATGTAAAATGATTAAAAGCTGGGATGTAATGATTAAAAGCTGATCACAAATCACTGTACAGAGTCTTGTGTATTTCTGTTGACGCATAAGAAAAATCAAGAAGGTTTCTGGCACAGTTTTTCACTGCAGCAATGTCTTTACACCAGCTGTGGAGGAAGAGAGGTTGTTCTCATTATTCATTTATTAAAAAGTCAAATTTCTTCAAACTTCTTTTTAATCTCACATTTTAAAATCCTTCTCAGACAGTCTCTTGGTTGATGGCTAAAATCAGCATATCTCATGTTAGTAATTTATGACTATAAACTTTGCTTCCTCCCTTTATATCCAGGGACACATATTTTGGAAGAATGTAAAGATAAAGAGTAGTCTATTTTTAAACTGTATTAGAGTTGAGCTAGGATCATAAAGCAGAATATCCTGGAGTTTTGAATCTTATTTTCCAGGACTGCCTACAGAATTTCTCTTTAAAGGACTTTGCTCGATAGTCCCACCAGAAACAACATCCCTAGATATTGATACTGTCAGAAATCCAAAGCCTTTCTACATCGTGCTTGTGATACTCATTTAATGATTCGACTCTGCCTGTACCACCAAAAACTTGTACTCTGATCTTTGAGGCTCTGGTTCAGGCTCAAAGCAAATTGTCCAACTTTACCTTAATGTGCTTTAGAGAAGCAGTATCCTTGTTTTGCTTAAGTCTAGATCTGCCTTCTCTCTTCAGCCTAGCATGTTTCAGATATATTTTTTAAAAAATCTATTAAAAATAGCACAGACACATTCCATGTAGCAAAACCTCCATCAAATAAGCAGTGATGGATGGAGAGCAGTTTGGTATGTACAGTGAGGGTCATGAGGCACTGGAACAGGTTGCCCAGGGCGGTTGTGGCTGCTCCCTCCCTGGAGCTGTTCAAGGCCAGGTTGGACGAGGTCTTGAGTGACCTGTACTAGTGGGAGGTGCCCCTGCCTATGGCAGGGGGTTGGAACTGGATGAGCTTTGAGGTCCCTTCCAACCTTACTATTCTATGATTCTGTGATTCTATGACACAGAAGCCACCTGCAGAATGGCTCTCAGACCACTCTGCCCTCGGTTTAGGTTTATCAACCCACCCACCATTCCCTTGCTAACCCAGTGAGATATTGAGCTGGGCTGGGCATTCACAGAGCAAATACCACTTCAAATGATTTTTACATACATGTTTGTTCCCCACATTTCAAGTGTCACCTTCTGATTTCTTCTCACTTTTTATTGCAAAGACACAAATAGTGTTGCTTGGGTGGTGGTGCTATCATGGGTAGGTTTGGGGAGGCAGGGAGGTGGTCTGAGTTTTGTGGGGTTCTGGGCTTTGTGTTTTACAAAATAGCACATTCTTTGCTAAGAGTTTATTTCTTCCAACCACTTATTCCACACTGATTACAAAATTATTATCATTTGTTTATGACAACTTCCACAGCAGCCGCTATGGTTTCAGAACGCTTTGACTTCAAATGGAAAATAAGCACCATAAATTCATGCAAATGTTCATCACCTGTTACAAAGAAAAGTAAGAGATGAGGAAACAGAAATCGTCACATGTGAAACAGAAATGTCAAAACAGAATGCATGTCAAAGATTTTTTTCATTAAGTATTACTGCATTCTTCCTACAAGGAACAAGTCAGCTCAGCACTAGAAGCTGCCAGCTGAGCACCATGCTCTCAACACCCCTAAGTCAGATTGCATAGTAGATGTGAAATGTAAAATCCATTAAGACCAATTAGATCCCACAGAAGAAAAAAGGGTAATAGAGAGCACAGGCAACCTTACACTACCCAGCAATACACTGAGAGATACAATGAACCACCAGAAACAAGACCATGAGGGCGGTGAGACCCTGGAAGGGGTTGCCCAGGGAGGCTGGGGAAACCTCATCCCTGAAGGTGTTTAAGGCCAGGCTGGACGAGGTTTTAGACAGTCTGATCTAGTGTGAGGTGTCCCTACCCATGGCCAGGAGGGTTGGAACTAGACAATCCCAGTGGTCCCTTCCAATCCTGACTGGTTCTACGAAAATAAATCACAGCCATTCCTTGCGAAGAGGGTAGATAACCAAAGGTATTCTGATGCCTGCAGCCACCTGAAGCAAGGTCTCCTGGTTTCTGATCCCCTGTCTCTAGACAGAAGTAACTTTTGTGAAGGCCGTGACTTACTAACAACAGGTAATTAATCAGTGATCCTCTCTGGCAGTTTGAAACTAGGAACATGAGTTTGAGCTTCTTTTTTTATATTGCATATGCACTTCAAATCGCCCTAACTGACCCAAGTCATCCCCACATGCACTAATGTGAGAGTCTCAGTAACAGGGAGCCAAGTTATCATCAGGAGCAAAAAAAAAAAATAACCAAAATAAGTTTGTGGTACATTCTGGTAGGGCCTTTTCACTGTCATGTACAAACACACACCTTTTATGGACCGCTGAGAGACAGGATTTGCAACGGGCAGGGGGAACTGTGTCCAGTTCAGAGCTAACATGCAGGTCAAATTCTGGTTGTGTGATAACTGTGGACAAACAATGCTGTCACTGCATACACTAACTGTGTGGACAAACAATGTTGTCACTGCATACACTAACTGTGTGGACAAACAATGCTGTCACTGCATACACGATAGCCTGCACACCACTGGGGGCAACAAACCAAATGGTTTTTATAGCCACCATGCATGCATGCATGCTAAGGAGGAAAGTCAGCCTCTCTACTTGTCAGGGCATGATGCCAAAGGCTGAAGCATTATTTCCTAGTAAGCAGTTTCAAACAATCTCTGGTTCTCCAAGAAGAGCTAGTCTGCAACAACTAATCCTTCCCTGGATATTAAGCAATTCATAAATTAACTAAATATTTACATACTATCTAAGGTGAATTTCATCTGCTGGAACATTTAAGAATATATAGTAATTACCTTTTTGTAAGAAGTGTGCTAGATAGTCATTGTGACTCAATATGCCCACTGAAGTTTGTGAGATACTAGAAATAGCCCTGAAATCTGTTCTACAAACTATAAACTTTTGGCTTCAAGCATTCATCGGTCGCTCTCAGTGCACAACTCACTCATAGATTCACAGAATTAAGCAATTCTTAAATTAACTAAATATTTATGTACTGTCTAAGGTGAATTTCATCTGCTGGAACATTTAAGAATATTTAGTAATTTCCTTTTATTAAGAAAGGTGATAGATAGTCATTGTGAAACAATGTAGTATAAACTTTTGGCCTTAAAGTATTCATCAGTCGCTCTCAGTTCACAACTCACTCATAGATTCACAGAATGGTTTAGGTTGGAAGGAACCTTGAAGATCATCTAGTTCCAACCCTTTTGGCATTGTCAAGGACACCTTCCACTAGATGAGATTCCTCAAAGTCTCATCCAACCTGGCCTTGGACACTTCCACCAAGGGGAGTTGTGTAATTACCCTCAGCTACTCATGACCTAAGGGTATATATATTCTACTTATTTCCTTATCTGTTTTTCCAATGTATATACCCTTATCTGTTTTCCCAATCACTTTGCCATTGTCCATCATACCAGCACAGAGTCATACTAAAAGTCCTCAGGAGAAATGGTGAAAGAGAAGTTTCTGTGGCTGCTATGGAATTATAGACCAACACTGAATATAGTTGTTGGTTGCTGATGCTCATGCTATGAGTAACAAATGCAAATGCAGCCAGGACTTCTTCCAGTGGCACATGAAACTAGTTGCTTTCTCCACTAGCACCAAATCAAGTTTCAAATGTTGGCCAGAACTGGAACAGAGTCCCTAAAGTTTTTTATCATGATATTTTCATCTGTAAAGCACACTCCTGTGTTGGACATTGTCCTTGAGAGCTTCTGAAATCAGCAACCTCCCAACCAGAACTGCATCCTTTCTGGCGTTCATGGGGACATGTGGCAGGGCAAAGTGACTGCTCTGCTCTTTGGGTGTTACTAAGCTGTTTGTGAGTGAGGAAGGAATACAGTCCTGGCTAACGTAGTTGGAGAGTCTAAAGCCAGCAACCCCAACCACTCTTCTTCAACCCTAGTGCAAAGCACTATGGTTTCCAAGCTTTATTCTCCCTTCAATTGATTCCTGTGCAGCGAAAACAACAGCAAGCAGCACTAAATCCAACAAGCAGATCTCATCACAATAATACTCTTTTAGCGACTGTCTCTATCAGTTGGACATTTAGTCATCAAAGAAAAAAAAACCCAACCAAACAAATCCACAAAACTAAAACATTGCTTCAGGCACTGTCTCACTTGTTTCTTTGTGTTTTGGTGGGGGTTTCAAGTTTTGTCTCCATGTTGCTGTTATTTCAAAAATACCTATCTGCCCATACAAAAAAGTACAAAATNACAAACTCACTTAGAAACAACAAGTAAATCCTTAAATTTTGAGTTACCTGTATCTAAGTAATTGTGTTACTTAACAAAACGTCATAAGCTAGAAAGCTTAAAAATTACAACAACAACAACAACAACAAAAAATCGCGATGCACAACATCCAATTCATGCCTGGCATTATTCCATGGAAATCAGCAGTATTACACCAGGGATTAATTTGGAACACTGATCTGAATTAGAGCACTGCTCTACACAGCAGCTTCATCATAACAGGCACTCACACAGAGAAATAAGCCAGAACATTATGGGCATCACAAATGCACACAGATAACTATGCACCTATAAATCTCCTCCTGAGCAAACACAACAGACTGTTCCCTAGNACAAAATTGTTAAACAAAAAGGCTGCTAAACATATAACAAGCAACGCAAACTAAAATATGCTCCCTCACCCCCCCCACTTTTATCTCAACCATTTTTTGCACTGAGTCAAAAAAAAAACCAAACCAAACAAACGAAAAACAAACTCACTTAGAAACAACAAGTAAATCCTTAAATTTTGAGTTACCTGTATCTAAGTAATTGTGTTACTTAACAAAACGTCATAAGCTAGAAAGCTTAAAAATTACAACAACAACAACAACAAAAAATCGCGATGCACAACATCCAATTCATGCCTGGCATTATTCCATGGAAATCAGCAGTATTACACCAGGGATTAATTTGGAACACTGATCTGAATTAGAGCACTGCTCTACACAGCAGCTTCATCATAACAGGCACTCACACAGAGAAATAAGCCAGAACATTATGGGCATCACAAATGCACACAGATAACTATGCACCTATAAATCTCCTCCTGAGCAAACACAACAGACTGTTCCCTAGACTCGGTAGTAAGGAATTTCTACTGTTCATTGTAACATTAGTGCCTTCGTTTTTTCTCAGAAAGGAGATTTAATAATCGTGTAAAACACCTGGTAAAAGTCCACGCAAAAGAATGCAAAGCTTCTTTAGTGCTCCTCTACTACTCAGTTTGTACGTATCCTAATGAAATATGACTGGTAATACGTTATGCAATGAATCTTTGAAATGTTTTAACACAGTTTTGAGGACTGAATACTGAAGTCTGGGTGGTCACTGCCTATACAATATACAGCAATGTAAATTATTTAATTTATTTCTCCTCTGAGAAGAAAACCATTCACATTTCCCTCCTCTACCAAACGCCGTGCCAAGGTCCAGCTTTGCATGCAAAACAGGTTGCTTCTGTTTAGCCGCCCTACCGGTGAAGTTAGTTAGAGGCTGCATCTCCCACCTCGCCAGAGGCAGGCAGATGCTCTACCAAAGCATCCTTCCTGCGTTCTGGGAGCCTGAGACCACACAGAGGCAGCAGAAGGAAGAAGTGAACGGAGAACGCCTCTCTCTTCCACAGGCTTACTCGACTCTCAGACATATCTGTCACGTTTAAGGCTACTTCTGCCCTTCCAAGACAAATCTCTGCGAGAGGCTGGTGCTCTCCAGCCAGCCAGCTGCGGTTCACTATACAAAACCACTGCCCAACCATTGCCCTACATGACACCACCTACTTGGCCAGACTGAAACTCGTTATCGCTTTGTTTGACTATTTGCGAGCGACGTAAAATCTTGGAGACTACCCACAGCCAGGTAGCAAAGTTGCTTAGGAGATGCACACTGGCCACGGAGTATTTTTTTTTTCTTTTTTCCATTTTTTTCTCACCTTGAAGCCAGGCTCTTTTCTGCTCCGCGGGAAGTTGGGCTGTGCCCCGGTTGCCCCTTCCCTGCCAGAGAAGACCGTACCCAGACGCAGTGCGCTCACTCGGGAAGGAAACGCAGCGATAAAATATTAAAACCCTTCCCCGCTCGGGGCTCCACCGTTGCAATCTCTGCACCGGCTTGCTGCGGGGAAGAGCCGCAACAGTCCGCGGCAAGAGCCAGCCCTGTGCCCGCACCCCCGGCCGGGCCAGCGGGGCTGAGACCCCCCGGCTGCGGCAGTCCCTTCGCTCCGGCATCGCCGTGACTTTCCCCTTGAAAACCCCGACACCGGGCAGGCTGTACGGGACGGGGAGGGATGGCTTTCGCCGCGGCACACTCGGAACCAAAAGGTGGCCTCGATCCCCGACTGCTCCAAGAAGTTGGTGGGGGGAGACGCTCCCTGGCCGCCATCGGGACGGGCAGCCCTGTCCTGCCGTTTCACCTCCCATCGTCACCCCAATGCACAAAATCTGAACTGTGGCGGTGACAGCGCCGAAGGTGAAGGCGGGGACACCAGTTTCTCTCAGGCTACATGTTGCTTTGGGACAGCGAGGGTTGGAGTGTGAGGGTGCAGATGTACTTCTAAGTGCCCCTAGCTCCGGGGATGGGGGGAAGGCAGGGAAGCGGACAAGCACTTACTGAAGAAGATGTACTCGGTATAGCTGCTCCAGATCTTGTCGTCCCTGTACTGGTTGATGAAGGCGGCGGTGCCGGTGGAGTTGCAAGCCACCATGTGGAAGCCCGCCTCGGAAAGCCGGTCGAAGGCTTGCTCCAAGTAGGTGAATTTGAGGTAGAAACGAGAGGTGTACTTCTCGGGGGGGCGGTCGGGGTCGCGGCTCTCGTTGAGGGTCTCTCCGAAGACCTCCTTGGCCAGGGCGATCCTGCCGCACACCATGATGCGGGCGACGCGGCGGAACTTGGCGTCCGCCTGGTTGTCCCTCACCGTGGTGTAGGAGCCGCGGTAGCCCACGGTGAGGAACCCCGAGCGCTTGTCCAGCGCCGACCGCTGCAGCCGGTCGCTACTGCCCTGCGAGTTGCTGTCTTCCAGGTCGCTCTGGCAGCCCTCGTCGTTGAGCGAACTCTGCTTGGTGACCTTGGGCGAAAGCAGCTTTACCAGGTCGCCCAGCTGGAAGTACTCGGCCTCCCTCAGGAGCCGCTCCTTCTCGGGGAAGTGCTCGGGCAGTGCCAGTTGCTTGTCCCGCAGGTAATCCAGCACATACCTGAAGAGGAAGCCGTCGCGGTCGATGAAGAAGCGCGCCCGGCTGTCTCTGGGCAGCTGGCGGGCCGCCGCCGGGCCGCCCCGGCACGGGGAGAACATGGTGGCCAGCGTGCTGTCCGGGACGCTGAGCAGCGTGGAGTGCCTCGTCACGTACACCTGGCCCCCCACGTTCAGCTCCACCACCTCGGGGAACGGCGAGCCCGACGGTCCCGACACCATGTCGCTGATGGGCAGGATGCTGCCGCCCGCCTCCTTCAAAGCCATGGCTGAAAGCGGGCGGCCGCGAAGGAGGGTCTCCCTCCTAAAAAAGGCGGCCTCCCTCCCTCCCTCTCCTCCACCCACCCTACCCCTCCTTCTCCTCCTCCTCCTCCTCCTTCCCCCTACCGCCCGGCGCGCCCGGAAGCGNCCAGAGACGGGTTGAGCCGGGGACTGGGGTGGCCCTGGCCGCCCCGAGCGCTGCCCCTGCTCGACCTGTGCCCGGCAGCAGCGGGGAGCACGGGTGCCCGCGCTGGCCTCCGAGCCGAGCGGCCGCCCGAGCCGGCTGCCACTTGGCAAAGCGCTACCGCGCTGCCAGGCTCGGCACAGGCAAGAGCCAAGCCCCTAGCCCGGCTCCTCCCCTCGCCTCGGCTGGGTGGCTTTTTTGGTTCGCTTGTGATTTATTTATTTATTTACTATCCCCTTTAAAAACCTCACAGCCTCCCTCAAATCCCTCTGCCGTCGCTCCAGCCGGCACTTAATGGTCGTCTTCACAGAAGTAGCATCCGGCAGGATGCATATGACAGCTCTTTTTCAGCATCTTCCGTATATCCACATGCCTTTGCCGTGAGGGAAGGAGAGAATTTAATTTAGGGCACAAAAGAAAGCAATGTTCTGCTTTGAGCCAGTGGTTGCACGAATCTAATGGGCCCAGGTGGGACACAAATGCTGTATTTGATGTCCCACTGCTTCACTGGGGCACAGCACGCTGGGATCTTGATTTTCAGAGACGCTTAGCATTCTGTCTTGACAATGGAATTGGGGTGATTCAGAGCAGAAAAGAAAGTCAGCTGCCATTAGGATTCAGATGCCAGACAGATTTCCATTTGGAACACATTAACACTTGGATTCTTGGCTGTGAAGCAACTAAATTTGCACTATGTAACTCATAGAGATTTTTTTGTTTGTTGGTTTGTTTTAATTTTTATTTATTTGTTTTTAGCTGGAGCCACGACTCACCTGCATCCGGATTTCTGATGTGTGCACTTTCAGCCTGTGCTGCTGGAATGTGTTAGAGCACAGACTTGTGCCCATGTGTTGGATGAGAGATGCACGACTGCTCTTGCCAGTAAAAACTGAAACCCAACCTGACTGTATTTCTCTGGCTACCAGTGAGGGATCTAAGTGTGACTTTCATGTGCTGCAGAGAAGCACTTTAGAGTTGTGGTTTTATAATCCTTCATAAATTAAGCTTTCAACCCTTAATTGTGCTCCACAGAGGCAGGAGCTCAACTTGTTCTTCATTTAAACAGAGGTCACATCAGGCCTGGGCATCATCAGTCTGCCAGTGATGCAGTTTCAGCTGGTTACCTCCTCACTAGTGTGCAGTGATCAAGACCACTATCAGTCATCCAAAGCTTGGTTGTGTTCTTTAAAATACTCATGTAGGCATCTCACTTTAAAAGCAGCAGATTACAGAAACATGGAATCACCCAGGTTGGCAGGGACCTCCAAAGGTCACCATCTAGTCCAACTCCCCTGTAGTAAGCAGGGACATCCTCACCTAGATCTCTGCACCACTTTATCCCACTTATCCTCTACTCTTTCACCAGTCTATGGTGCTACCTTCTTCCCTCCACTTGCTATAGACAAACCCTAGATACGTGTTTTAGCGACAACTCCTAGATTCTACATGACTGATGCTAGGGGAGGCACAGCCACAAGCCACCCCTTGGGCAAAAAGGTTAGACTCAGCAAAGACTCCTAGATAACTAGATGGATTGTGCTTCAAACATGAGAATTATGTGGGAGTGAAAGGGCTTTGTGGCAGAGAACAAATGTGCAGGCAAGATTTCTGCAGTGCCCCTTTTTGACCACTTAGTGAAACCAAATAACAGTTTTGAAAATGGGGATAAGAGTGAGAAACTAAGGAAAATTCTCTCTCTTTCCTTGGTTCTTGTGTTTGAAATGCTGTTAAAGGGCAGAAAAATCATCTAAATCATACAAACAAGAAATCAGGGCATTGTTGTTTATTGACCATTTTGTCATATGTTTCATAGAATTGTAGAATGGTAAGGTTGGAAGAGACCTCAAGTATCCACCCCCCTGCCATAGGCAGGGACACCTCCCACTAGTACAGGTCACTCAAGGCCTTGTCCATCCTGACCTGGACCCCCTCCGGGGAGGGAGCAGCCACAACCTCCCTGGGCAACCTATGCCAGTGCCTTACCACCCTCACTGTAACGAACTTCCTCCTAACATCCAGTCTAAATCTCCCTTCTGCCAGTTCAAACCCATTGCCTCTTGTCCTGTCATTGCAAGACCTTGTCAATAGTCCCTCCCCAGCCTTCCTGCAGGCCTCCTTCAGATACTGGAAGGCTACTATAAGATCTCCTTGAAGCCTTCGGCTGTGCTGAAGTTTCTTTAACTTCAAATCCTTCAGACATGAGAAGATGCAGTTTTCTTGTCTTACTCTTGCCTGGAGGGGAAATTATTTCTCCTGGAATGTTTCTGATTATTTCTTGGAGGACAATCTTCATGTCTATCTTCTTCTGCGTAGTATGCAACAATATTTACCCATATCTAAGACAATTTGTGCCGGAGCACTGCATGACTGTGATACTGCAGCATCACACTGATGAGCAGCACCAAGCTCCTGCCATACCCAGTGTAGTGCCATTAGCAGGGGACAGTTGCATTTCTTTCTCATTTCCAGAATCCCGTGGCTGCAGTAGAACTGTGTCTTAAACCTTTTCTCTAGTGACTTAGGTTTCTAAGGATTTGTACTCTAAGGATATGTAGCAAGACAAATGTTGGAGTGAGGTCATTTACCACACAGGATTGCCCAAGTTTGGCAGATTGCATAAAACAAGTGTTAACATATTGCTCAGGGAAAGAAAAAAATTCTTCTCAGGATTATCAGGGAAAGAAGGGAAAAATCAGTGGTTTATTCCTTCTAAGCTATTGCCTGAAGCACTCAAAAAGTCTTTATACCAAATGCTTATAGTCACTTATGTGTGAAGCTTCTGTAGACTGCCCATTATGTGGCCAGCTCATGGTTTCCCTTCTGTTTAAATATCTCCTAGGTATGACAATGTCTTAGTTTGAGTTGGTGAAAAAAGCTCATATGAACTGCAAAGTTATTTTCACACGAGAGAAGGCAGAGAGAAGACATTTGTGCTCTCTGCTCTAAGAGCTTGTTGTGCTCTTAGACTGTGTCCTGCAGTGCCATTGGAGTGAAGTGTAAGAGCCACTACAGTGGAAAGAAATAGATCTGCAAGTACATAGAATCATAGAATGGTAAGGTTGGAACGGACCTCAAGGATCATCTAGTTCCAACCCCCTGCCATAGGCAGGGACAACTCCCACTAGTACAGGTCGCTCTTCCAACCTGGACGACAGGCCTCCTCCAACCTGGCCCTAAACACCTCCAGGGAGGGAGCAGCCACAACCTCCCTGGGCAACCTGTGCCAGTGTCTCACCACCCTCACTGCAAGCAACTTCCTCCTAACATCCAGTCTAAATCTCCCCTCTGCCACTTCAAACCCATTTCCCCTTGTCCTGTCATTACAAGACCTTATCAATAGTCCCTCCTCAGCCTTCCTGTAG
>VWYK01102146.1:0-12634 GCA_013399775.1 Semnornis frantzii
ACCATTCCATGAATCTATGAACATTGCAAAATAAATCTCAAGTCCTCAAACAGTAAATTAAATCCTCAAGGTAAACAGCAGAGAACAAGAAAACAAAAATGCTATGCCCACAAAGTGATAAATAATAGGCAAATTATATCAAAAGAACTGCTGAAAATATCTAACAATGCACCAGGTCAACAGTTCATTAGCATTTGTTAGGCATGGGTCAAAACTGAAAAATATTGAGATCTGAATTAAAAACTTTTCTCAGCTCAGAAGTTGAAAGATACTTCTGTGCAGCAGCAAGATATGCTTCAAAGGGAGGCAATGCAGTGGAGCATTATTATAATACTCTGTTTTGTTACAAGTAGCTGTTTAATAGAAATAGCCTCTAATGTCTGTTTTAAAGCCTAACTGATGTTTTAGTATGCAAAACTGAGAAGATATGTGAATACTGTCAATCTGCCTAGCTGCTGAAGTAGAGCAGAAATAGGAGATGTAATGAGAATGAATGTGAGGAGTGTTGTACACAAAACCGATTGACAATTTGAGAGAAACAGACCCAATCAAGAGCATAAACATAGCCTGAAATATTATTAAAGTGGCACATTAGGTCATTCATGCCACTTGATTACATTTGTAACCATATGGGACAAGGACTTGACATGAAGAATGGAATGGCTTGTGCACAATGGACTATTCAGATTGAAAAATTGGCCAAGTGCATGACGGGCAATGTGCCTTCCTTTGAAGCATCTTGCCTTTGCCAAGCAGAGTGGAGAATATTGGCCTTGATGGATCATTGACTTAATGGAGCATGGCAGATCCTATTAAAACTGACTGGCAGAGGGCATTGTTCCAAACACAAATTCAGTAGAAGTAAATGTACATATTCTTCTGAGCTTCCCTATATATAAAATTTACAAGTTATCTGATTTCAGTTAGAACTTACTAATTTTATGCAGCTTGATTTTTCAGTGCTGCACTCTGATTTACAGATCACCTCAGAATAACAATCACTAATTATGAGACTGAGTGGGAAGAAAAAGAGCTATTCTGAAAACTAAAATAGTGTTGGTGAATTATTTTATATGCCACATTGCCGGCTTACTTTGCTAGAACAAGATCATGTGAGAGAAGGCTGTTTTTCTAAATTATAATGTCAACAAGCAAGTAAGGTGTTAAGAGCTGTGTAAATGAGAAATGTGCTGGTCTTGTGACACAAGAAGCACTTTGAGCTAAAATTAATAGAATAGCCTCAGGAAGACAGAAATACAATTCAGTGGTCCCTGGCTTTGTTATCTTACAGCAAGTATAATGCCTCAAACTTACTTAGCTCACAGCCATAAAACCCCTTATCAGAATTAACCTAAAATTAAGAAATAAAAAACATTTAAACCTTTTTACATGTAAAAGCAGGGCTGGAATGGATAAGTATCTCAGAATTACGTCATTCTCCACTGCCCTCTGTGGCAGGTCCACTCCTTTAGAAGAAAGGCAAGGTAGGGCATCTAGTGTGGCTGACTGGCTGCCAGTTAGTGCTGCAAAATCCTCTCCCTGAATTTACAAGAACCTGTCTTGAAAGCTGTTAGGTATTTTACCTCCTTTCTTAGAAAACTATTGTAGAACCTTATCTCTTTATCCAAGTAACTAATTTTCTGTGGCTTGTCCCCTGCTGAACACCAGTGTTGTGGCAAAAAGAGGCTTGAAATTGCTTTCAAAAGTAGTCATATCTGGCAGCTTTGAAGGGAAGGTGATCACTTCTCTTTACAGCAGCCAGAGGAGATACTAAAAAGGCACGAGTTGTCACAAATAACAACTTCCTTTCATAGGACACAGAAGATTTTGGGAGAAGTGGAAAATGATGAGCAAAGTGGAAGCTTTTCACACTGATGGCATCTTGGGCACAAACTTTAGTCATTTCAGAAAACCCTGGTAATGGAAGTGGAAATAACAAAGAAGATTGTGGGTAATAAGCCAAGACGGTGAGACTGCTTCTCACATTGCCCAACCTGGTGCCTTCTATGTGTTTCTTTAGAGCATTAAGGTAAACAGTTAAATCCTTGGATGCTTCATATGCCTGCAAATACCTCTCATCTTCCAGAACATAGTTAAACATAAGGTTTACTACAGCTTTCACATTGCAGGGATTTATGAGAAGCTTGCTCTCATCTATGCAGTTCCGTGCAGACAGGGAAGAGGAGATCTCAAGGGCTTTCCTTTTTATTAGAACAAAACCATCAGTTTTATGAGCTTTTAAGTGAAGCATTGGCAAAAAGCGGAAAAGGTTAGTTGATATAAAACATGCATACATCTTTATCTCCGCATGAGAAATTAAATTATTTTAATTAATTTTCAAGGGTAAAATGTAACTTTGACATATATTTAAAATCAGGATGGGCTGGGGATAAGGAAAATAAAACATTCTGTGCAGGAGCTGATCTCAAACAACCAGAATGTTAATTTCTCATTGACTGATTCACAGCTCAGGAAAAATACATAACTATGGGTCATTGCCTAGCTCCTTTTGCCCTGAACTGGGAATGGCCATCTTGCTGCATATTAACAGCCACTGCTCTCTTCTAGGGAGTCCTTCTGGGAATATATTTGTGTATTGTGGTTCTGATAACAGTAAATAGAACTGGTCTTTCAGATTATGAAACACTGAATATGTACAGTTCACTTAGTGCTGGCTCCTTTTTAAAATGTATTTTCTCTCCTGCCTTTTTAGACAGTGAGGTCACTAGGTTGGCCAACATGATGAGAATTTCTTAGTTCAATTGTGGAAAATACATATTAATGTAGAGCCATTACTACTGTAGAAAATAACTCATAAATTATGCATTGAACTTTCTTAGCTTACTTTCTTATTGCTGCATGTCCAGCAGTGCACATTCCACAAATTCTGTAAATACTCCCTTCTAGCGTTAAAATGTTGTTAGAAAGCTCTTCCTAATATTTAATATGGACTTTTCCATTGCCATAAAGAAAGCAGACTAATTCTGATTCAGTTCTTGGGCACCACATACCTGCAGCATAGCTCAGGCAAGGACCAAAGATGAAGACCCTGAACACCTTTAAAGTGGAGGAAGCCCCGATGTGGATTCCCACAGCTCCCTCTCACCTAAGCCTGACCCAACATTATATGGTTATTGGTAGATAGCACTTCAGAACTGACCTGCATTTTTCACCTGCCTGTGCTGATAGGCAGCCAGATGCCTCAGAGAAGTGTAAAATGTTGCAGTCTCCTGGTGTGCACAGGGACCTGACAATGATTGGATTTTGCTTATTTCCCTCCTTTTCCCCGTCTACTGTACAATGATATTTTAAATATCATTGTACAGTATTTAGAATTTAGTGTTTCACTGAAACCATTCTGACTTAGTTTGACTTAGTTAAAGTGTGTTAACTGGTAGTGCTTAACCACTTGCTCCTATTTCCATAGGCTGGTATATATATAATTACATCCACACTGGATAGAGGGTTATACTTCTGTACTCCAAGTACTCTGATACACCTTTTACATATGGTTAAAAAAAAAAAAAAAAGTATTTTAAAGTCTTTTCAATCTTTTTTATCCCTCTTGCCTGCAACTCATTTTGAAAGTATGAGCTGCTTCAGTAACTCCGGGCAGATAATATAAACAGAGAGCTTCTAAGTGGTCTTAAGAACAATGAAACAATTTTTCTAGCCATTAATAACAAGTAAATCATCACTGAATTGTTAGGAATAGAAGATCTAGCCTATTCAAGCATCACTGTTATCATTTCAGTTCTAGCAGCTTGGTTTTAGACTGCTTTGCTTTTGCATTTATTGACAGTTTTGGAGGTAACAGCACTGTTTTAGCAAGAAAAATATTCTATGTTTTCATTGCAGGGGTGCAATATTTTTCACTAAAGACCACATTACCAAGCATGGGGTTGAATGTACCAACTAAGATTAACAGTAAATCTTTGCCATGTGATAAAGCTCACAAGTTCTTTATGCTAACCTGCTAGCTGGAAGAGATGCAAAATACTTGGCCAGATAGAATGTGTGCACACCCTTTACAGAAACACACAAAAGAAACTTTTACTAAAACAATATTTCTTCAGAATCCAGAGTGGAAGAGGAGCTTGCCGGCCTTGATACACAGAGACACAGAAAGAGGGAGGCATGTGAGGGCTGCCACCTGAGCCAGTCTGGCTGAAGACATCAGTGGCAAGAAGTTGTTACAACCAAAACTATTGACTAGTTAGTTTAGTTCGGTGTGGACTAATGAACCCCTTACAAAGGTCCCAGCAGGTGTGCTGGCAACTTCAGTGAAGCATCTGGGTGCTGTCCTATGTAATCTGCTCCCCGGTATCACTTCCTGGTCTGGAGACTTGCCAATGGGTCACAACCATGTGGGGCTGGCTGCAGCACCTGTGCTTCTGCCTGCCCAGGAAGGGTGAAAACTGAACTGATTTCCAGAACTGTTAGTTAGACCTTTCAGAATTTGTATATCCACTCCTCCCCATTTCTGAGAATAAGCGTTTGCTGGGGAGTTTTGCCTCATTCTTCCTGTTCTGCCACAAGTCTTAGTGATGGGGCTGAAATAACGTCAGTTGTCCTGATAAGAAATGCTTATTTCCTTGCTGCTGTGAAGTAAAACAATAAGTTGCTTTAAGATAATATTTGCCTCTAACCACACTTAGACAACGCACTGACTTTCCACTGAGAGGCTAAACTAACACGTTAAACTCAGCTCCATGGGTTATTTATAGATCCTCTGCTGGCTGGTGATTATGATCCTCCTCAGGCTTAAATCACAGGCAGAATAATCCCCTGAATTCGAGACCTTTTATTAATCGTTCATGTATTTTTGCTTCGTGGGAGGAGAGCTACATCCTACCTGCCTGCTTAGATGTTATTAACAAAACACCTCAAACAGTGTATTATATTTTCCCAAAGCAGTCTTACATCAGAGAACAAGGACCTGTAGTACTTTGGCTCCTGTAAACATAGTCCCAAGACAGAAAGCAAGCAGTGAGTTTTACCTAGAGATTATACTTGCTCAGAACCACCATTCCTGTCCTCTGTGTGCCCACAGCTGCAACAGTTGAGTAACTGGCCCAAACTATACAGTCAAGCACCTAAAATAACTGTTTCCCTCTTTTTTAATATTTATTTTTAATTAATTTGGACAGTAGCAAGCACTAATTAGATAATAGGAAGGACTCCTTGTAATTCAGAAAGAAACAGACACAGAACAAATGCTCCCTCTTCTCTACCGTGCCTTTGGGAAAAAGAACAGCAAATTGGAGCAAGGAGCATTATAGGCTTCACAAGGGAGGAACGATGAAGCCTTTGCTATACAGTTCCTTTTACCAGCCTCTCTCATGTCTTTTCCATGAGGGGTAATTATTTCAAATTACAGAGGAGGAGATTTAGATTGGACGTTAGGAACAAGTTCTTTACCATGGGGGTGGTGGAACATTGGAACAGGTTGCCCAGAGAGGCAGGTGAGGTCCCATCCCTGGACATGACATATTAAAGATCAGGCTTGACAAGGCTCTGAGCAACCTGATCTAGTGGAGGATGTCCCTGCTTACTGCAGAGGGATTGGACTAGATGACCTTTGGAGGTCTCTTCCCACCCAGATTATTCTGTGATTCTATGTCCTCAAGAATGGTGGTAGCAGATGCTACACAGCGACTTGGGAGCAGGAGTCAAGATGGCAGATGGACTGGCCACTGCCTCCTACTGACACCACATTGGGTGCTATGGCTTCAGGCTTCAGTCTGAGCTTTGACACTGCTGCTCCCATTGGTGCAGTGAGACCAGGAGGCTACAGAAGGCATCCGTTTCAAAGTACTGCAGTCTGACCCCTCATATCTCTTGCAAATTCTGCTAGAAAATGGTTAAGAAATGAATTCTCTGCTGTTATTCTCCTAAGGCATATGTATGTTTCAAGGAGGAAAAGAATGTTCTTTGTGCTTATTTATAGGAAGAAGGTGGATTTTTTTTTTTTTTGTTTGCTTGGGGTTTTTTGTTTTTGTTTAAGTATTTAATGAAGCTTTATTTTCACATGAATAGCATACTGTAAAACAGATACTTTACTGAGTTATAAACATTTGCATAATTTTATTTTCTCCATTCAGCTTTACCCAGTTTTCTGCATAGCTAAGCATGGGGGAAAAGAAAAAGCATTCCATGAGAATTTTGAAGAAGATGGAAGCCTTTGAAAAATCACTGGCATTTCAGATTCCTTACCAGCAGTCCACTGTGAGAATGCAATGAGAAAGCAAATGTCAGACACTTCCCTTCACTTGCCATGCTTCTAAAACCCTGCTGAGCATTACAGGTGAGAAGTAATATCATAGTGCAATCAGTAAAGACAAGCCTTATACTGGCCCACAAATTACGAGGGCTCAAAACTATCATAGAATCCTAAAACAGCAGGTTGGAAGGGACCTCAAGGATAACTTGGTCCAAACTTTCCTGTCCAAAGCTTTTGTCAAGAAGCTTTAACAAGTTTTAGTGCAGGATCAGGTCCTATACTAAAGGTAGGAAACAAAATAAATTTAATTTATTGACCAAAGATTAAACATACCAAAACCAAACGCATGTACTGCAAACCAGATCAGAAAACAGGAGACTAAAAGGTCTCTCAAACTACTCAGATGGCACAGTGCACAGGGCAAGCTGAGAAAGGTAAACTATCAGATAATACTGCAAAGTATCAATGCCCTGACAACAAATAATACATCAGGAAATGCAGATAATGATCAAGGAATTCTCGTGGAATGTTGCTTAGTGTGCCTTCTGAGAATGGGGCAGCCCCCTCAGCAAAATGATCCTGTGCAAGAATAGAAAGCACTCTGCAAGATGGTCTTGTCTTTTAGAGAGCTTCTAAGATGTAGTTGGTTGGGGAGACAGGTTTTAGGACATCAAGAGTTTGTGCTTCTTGATGTTTGTGACTTTGTCCAGTTGTATACATCCTAAATTCTGCAATCACATGAGTGACAGAGTACTACCTGCACCACCACCAACTGCTACGATGCAGGAATTTAGGAAAACACATTTAAAATTCCTAACAGACTGTGCCTGCCATACAAGAATAGGAAAAAAAGTTCTTATGAGACTCCTTTGGAGAAACACCTTACTGAAGAGAAATCTCTTTGGGAAAACTTTTAAAAATTGCATTTAAAGAATAAAATGTCATACTACCAGATAAAAGGACAAAGATAAAAGCACTGTTTGTCAGGTTTGCTGATAGCAAGAATATCTACTGAAATTTTTAAATAGACTCGAATAAAAGTTGAAAACACTTATCCCAGATGTTGGAAGGAAGCAGTCTCTGTTCCCTACTTAAGTATTTCATGCAGAGTCAGAAAGAATAAATTGCTTAAGGCATGGCTGTGTGCACAATGTGGACTAACTCTCAGAAGAATAAGTGTAGACTGCAAAGTTAGGAATTGCCAAAGGAAGCTCTGAAGGTATCAGCCTAGCTTCAGGTCAGTCCCTCTGCACACACACATACACTCTGATCCAGTTTTCCATCAGACGGCCTTACACCGCTGTTTCACCTCATGAAGCAGGGAAGAGCTCAGGTTGTAAACTGGGGTGCCTCTGCCTTAGCTGTTACAAGGTTAGAAATCAGGAGGTGCAGGGCTGGAAGAGGTGTGCAGACATGCCATGGGCAGGCTTGGAGGCACATGGAGGATGTTTGAGGACTCTGTAGTGACAGCACATCACCCTTCCAGCTAGCAATGTAACCTTAGCAACAGCCAGTGTGGAACCTTAAAGCTCACTGAAATTTAGCTCAATTTGCATATGGAGAGCAGAAGGCCCAACTAAGACACAAAGAGTAACTCCCAGAGAAATTTAAACCCTTAACCCACAGCACAGGGACATGACTAGGACTTTTCAAGATGAAGATATCTTAGCTTTGTATTTTATTTTTAATATCAAACATCAAAATTTTCGCTGTGTTCCACTCGGAGAAACAGCAAAATGAAATTCTCACAAGGAGGAACTCCATTAACCTGACAAACAGGTTTAAATTTCATAGAACTATAAACAGTTGGAAATGGACTTTTCTGATAAGAACCATTGGATATTCTTAATATAGGTGCTGCTGCTGGTCTTCAAAGCAGTGCTCACCTGTGCAGGTATGTGCATATTTACCTGAAATAAACACACTTGAAAGATGGTGATTTCCAGTGACAGTAATACTTAAGAAGAGATCAGGAAGAGTATTTAGGATAACTAAACAATGAGACTGATAGTGTTTGAGTAAGTGACCCATTACAAATATTTTGCACAAACTACACAGTATAGCAGTGAACAGATTTGTCTACCAGTTGAGCAGATGTTTATGCTTAGAAGTAAATCTTACAAAATAAATTAAAACTCCCATATCTGTAACCACATTTGCTGTGTCTGTGTTAGTTTCCTGAGTCTGCCATTGACATATATGAAAAGTAATCACATAAACAGCCACCTCATTTGATTTCAAAGACCTAAGCTAGTAGCAGTAGTGAACACAAAACATATCATTTAGTCACAGTTTTGCAAAGTATCTGCAAAATAAGAAGCTAAATAAAAACCTGGAGATTTTGTTAAAATCCTTCAAATGAGCCTACAAAACAACACTTACCACAGAACTTCATTAAAGAGAATTAATGGCATAATGTCTCTGTGTTTACTTCTTCAGAACAATTACTTGAGGCAGGAAATCTTTAGATAAAAACCTTTAATGATGCTAAGTCTCCTATCTAACCTCCTTCCCGAAAACATTACAGTTAATGATGACAAATTCTTTCCTTTTGTATCATAATAAAATTCAGTCTTTGAATGTGGTTCAATAAGAATAACAGACAATTTGGCTTCCTTCTTTCAGATTTTCAATTGAAATTGGTAATCAACTTATAAGAAGTTTACAAAGGTGGAAAAATGTTTTTCTTCTTTTGCTGTTACAGTTTTCATTTGTTCTGAACTTGCAAAACCTGACAGATCAATTTTTTTAAAGGCCAGCAAATTCAGAAATTCTGGGGCACAGTGAGTGAGGGACTCTGCATGTGTTTTTCTTTTTCATAGGCTGCAGAGAAAATAAGATGAACCTACAAGAAAGACCAAGCTAGGTCAGAAAGAGCAGGCCGGGTCAGAAAGAGAAGGCCAGGTAAGAAGTAAAAATACAACTGAAATGAAAACTACTAAGCTCCACAGTTGGTAAAACTCTAACTGTGTTAAATAAGATATGCTGCCCCTGGAGTGATGATAAAAAGCTTTCCTGAAGCTACTCAAGCACTCCGAAGCAGTGAGGTCAAGGCAGAAGAAAGTACATCTCTGCAGCACCCAGGCTTCCATTGTCTACTGTCAAGAGCTGAGCTCTGAGTCCCTGCAAACACCAGGAGCTATGAGAAGCATTTACAAAGCAGAAAAATGGAAGGGAAAGCAAACTGCCAGTTAAACCAGGGCCTTTCTGCAGCATGTTGCTGTCAAGTCTAGACTGTGGTAAGTACTCAGGCGGCAGAGCTCATTTCCAGATAATAGTATCTAAGGGCCACATGCTGTTTGGAAACACAGCAGCTAAATATAATGTGTGTTTATCACAACTTTTCAGTTATTGTGCAAAAAGTTAACTTTGGCCAGTTCTACTTGTATCTCCTTAGGAGAGTCATGGTATCGCAGAAGAAATGATGGTGATAGAGGTTATGTATACAAATAAGGATTGCAGTGGTCTTCTTTTGCTTCTGAGTCTATAGCAAGTTCTATCAATAACATTAGTGACTATGAGTCCTCTACTACTTGGGGTATTTGCACAAACTTTTGCCCTTTAAATTACCCATTATTAGGAAGATGCATGTAGTGAAGGCTCTGGACTATGCTGGTACGCTATGATGACACCTGAGTAGATGATACCGAGGTTTAAATGCCAACAGTAACTTAAGCATTTCCTATACTAAATCTGTGATCTGACAATCATTGCTGGAAAGGTGGTAGCAGCTAGACAGAGCTATGCACAGCTGCTTATTACTCCTCTGCCAGCAATTACCCTGAGCAGTTCTGGTAGCGGAACAAATCACCGGAGTGCTCCTCATGAACAGCATTGCAGAGGTCAGCCCATTCCAACTGCTGCCGTGGCTGGGTAAAGTAACTTGGCTGATTTTACACTAGAGTGGATAAGAAGAGCTCATGTTGTCTGTTCCCTGGCTGAATTGTGGGGATGTGACTGCCTGCAGAAAGCTGCTGCTGACAAATAGGAGAGACATGCACAGATTGTCTGATGGTTGCCTAACACCACCACTGGTGCTACCTTTTGAGACCAGAATCAATAACAGTTGCACTAAAGACTCCTTATCAGTCTGGAGGAAGCCAGAGACTCTACAGAAGCAGTGTCTTAAATGCTTGAAAAGCACAGAGATTACCTTTGAGGCAACAATACTGGGTCTACTGATACTGGGAGTCATTATGAAAGCTCTTACTGAAACAGTTAATGAAATTATGCAAAACACTGTGTTCAAGACTGCCCCTTAGCACTGCACATGCAAAGGGAAATAAAGCACATCGAATTTAATTCTGCCTTTTTCTTTTACAGGAACTTGGTATCAGTAAGGCAATGACAAAGTTGTTCTGAGGCCATCAGGAAGTTAGCTGAACAGAAGGTTGTGGTAGCGGCGCTGTTACTGGAACTTACCCAGGAGGGCTGAGGAAGAACTTTTCACAGCTCAGAGAATTGGTAATACTTTTTTATAGGTCCAGCACAGAATGTAAAATAATATATGATGATCTTTTGAAGTACTTGCTGAAGCTTTCTACTTTGTGAATTTGAAATACACAGTGATGCATGTCAGGCAAGAAAAACAAGGAAGCACACACTAGAATGGACTCTCCTGCCTCAGACTGAAATGTAAACAAAGCACACTCCCAAATAAAAACCTCCTCATACCCTCCAGCACCCCAACAGCAGGCCTTCTGAATGTACTGTTACCTACTGATGTTACCAGCTTTTTTTACCTCCTTCTCACATTCAAAAGCAAAAATAATGTTTCTTCATTTCAACTCTCAGAGAACTGTCTTTCCCAGCCTATCTAGAAAGGAGCATCCAAAGAATTAATTATTGCTTTAAAACACCAAAGCTCTGTTTTAAAGTAATTTTGCATCGCCACATGGCTTTCTACCCTGTTTGAAAGTGTGGGAGTCTCTTGCTCTCCTCACACCACAGTGGCAGGGCTGGAGTAAGACATCAGAGATGGTCAGGGAAGCCAGTAAGAATATGAATTCTCCTCAGCACATCTGGGAGATCAAAGGCTGCAGCATGCATATCTTCTCTCACTTCATCCCAATTGTGTACCAGGCACAGCTTGTCTGGGAAAGAAACTGGGGTATTTTGCGCAAAGGTGAACCTAACACTCCTGGTGACATCCTTGGTTGTGACTGGTAGATCAGTCTGATAGGCGGAGCAGGTATCGCCTCTAAGTCCTAGGCAGATGTAGACTGAGACAACTGTGTCTTGAAAGAAGGAAAGCTGCTAATACCATGGAAAGGCTGTGTCAAGGTCCCAGGCTGGGATTGTTTGTTCAGAAGACAGATCAACAACACAGCTGACAAATGTCCAGGACACAGTTCCCCAGCCCTTTCCAAGTTCCCTGCTTCCATCATCACTCTTCTCACCTTCTCTCTCAGTTTTGCAGCAGATGCATCCATTTAGCAGTCCTGGGAAGGGGAGCAGGAACTGCCATGTCACCCCAGCAGATGCTCACTGCTCTGCCAGTGTGCACTTTCTCCTTATTCCTGCTCTCTGCCTCTTTCTAGTACATCAGCATGAAGCTTCTCCATCTCCAAAGCTCACATATGACCAGAGATGCCCAGAGCTCTGGTGCTTTGGAGGGACTGGTGAGAGATGTAGCAGCAAGGGGCAAAGGAGTCATGAAGAAAATGGAGAACAAATATTAAAAAACCCAAACCAAATCAGGCTCTAGGAGGATTATGTGACTGCAGTTAGTTATGTCAAATCCATCACTGCTGTCATCATCAGAGCCTATCCTCATTGGCTTCAGTGGGCTTTGGACTATATCTGGAATCAATATAAAGCAGTAAAAGAGCTAATTAAAAAGTGGCAACTCGAGGAGTTTGGCCAGTCAAAAGTGATCTCGTTGCTGGAGTGATGCACCCTGCTCGGCAGTCAGCTGCATCACTCTTGGGCTATTTGTTTTCAGAGGATCTCTCTGTAGGTGACAGTGACAAAGGCAAATACATCTAGCGTCACAATTTGGTCTAGAGCTACAACAGGGCTGCTCCCTGCCAGCAAGAGCTGACTTGAGACTGATGAAGATGTTCGTTCTAGATTGAAATACTAAGTTGGCATCTACAATGCTGTAGGCCAAAAGAGAGGTCTGCTCTTTTGTGGAAGTGCTTGTGCTGAAGTAAGCAGTTCCATTTGCTAAGTCTGCAAAAGCAATGACTGTCATGGTCAAAGTCAAAGGAATACTGTCAGTTTAGCAGAAGCCCAGTTTCTGAAGAGTTTCAAGTCATAATCTGGTAAGAAGGGAGTTTTTTGTATTGCACAGTTAATACTGAAAACAGATCCCATAATAAGATTGATTTTCAATTTCTCTCTTTCTCCATCCCTTATAAATGTAAATTTAAGAATAAAATGTAATATATTTCAAAGGAAACATCTAAA